>VDFB02176475.1:0-12108 GCA_007258455.2 Sequoia sempervirens
GTATGATGAAATGGACTAAAAAGAAGAAGGGTTTAATTAGATTGTGCCTTGTAAATTTTGTTCTTATTAATGTCCATAAAAAACCCACTACAAAATCTTTATGGAAGAAATTAGAAGATATTTATCAAGTGAAGCCTTTAGTGAACAAAATATTCTTGAGGTAGAAGCTCTATTACTTTAAGATGAGAGAAGGTGGATGTATTTTAGAACACTTCGAATCACTTATCATTTTGGTGGCTCACTTAAAATCTATGAGAGTGAAGATGGGTGAGGAGGAAAGATGTCAAAACTTTGTTTTCTTTCCTAGATTCATGTGACAAGTTGGTCATGTCTATTGAAAGTACTTCTATCAATTTGAAGGTATAGGATGTTGCTGGTTCTTTTCTTTCTAAAGAGATGAAGAGGAAGGTATCTTCAAGTATTAAAAAGGCCTTGAGTATTTGAGGAAGGCCAAAAGAAAGATGCAAGAAGAACAATAAGCACCATGAAAAATCTAGATCCAGGTCCAAGGGTAGATCTAAATATCTTATGAATCCAATCCTATTTGCTAGAACTATGGTAAAACTAGTCACTTCCATAAAGAGCGAAAAAAAGAAGAAATAAGAAGATTTTTTTTTTTAATTATGAGATAAAAATGGAAGATTTTGATACATTCATTGCAACTTTTACCTGATTGAATTAGGTGCATCTTTTCATATGACCTTAAATATAAATTATATTTTTAATTATGAAAAGTATGAAGGAGGTAAGGTGTACTTGGGTGATAATTCTTATTTTAAATATTGTTGGTTGTGGCAAAAATTTGATAAAATTTCTTGATGGTAGAGTTAGGAGATTTGATAGTGTCTTTCATATCTTGAGATTGACGTGTAATTTATTATCTATGAGAAAAATAATAGATGTGGGTGTGCAGGTGGTATCTTTTTAAGCATGTGTTAAAATGTGAAGAGGTTCTATGGTGATTGATAGAGGTATTAGTTTGGGAACTTTGTTTTATTTTAATACATGCACTATTGAGTGTAATAGTTTTTTTTATGAAAAGTAAGTTTGTGGCTACTACAATGGAAAAAGAGTTGTTTTCCTCTTTAGAAGATGGTCATGATTTATAGGTACCTAAGGATGTTGGTGTAAATAGGTGTTTTATCTAACTAGTTCACTAGTAGGTCCTATTTACATGTTAAGTTTAGCTGGGTCCTACGGAATATTTCTAGAAGGTTGTTTGTTAACGTTAGATCTTATCTTATCTTTTCTTATTTAATGATTGTCCTAAGTCATTTAATATTTGTTGTCTCATGACATAGGATTAAGAAAATTTTCATAATCCTATCTAATCTTATGTCTCACCTTGGCTATATAACCAACTGGTCTCGTTAAGAATCATATCATCATAATCTATCTTTGCATCCCTTGATAAAATAACATTATTATCTCATAACTGATTTCTTTTGTGCTTTTACAAATTTCCTAGATCTTTGGTGGCTATAACCTTCAACCAAATCTTGCATGGTGTAGAGTATTTTATACCAACTCTTACATGGTATCAAAGTTTGTGGGATTGCTTCTTGCTAGTTTTGATTGAGAGATCTAAGTTGAAATATTTAAAAATTTGAGTATATGTTCTCCTCTTGCATTGATTGATGACCTAGAGAATAATTTTTTTTTGAAAGAAATACCAAATTTGAGGGTTTCCTCTTTGTGGCTTTGTATTGTAGATTCAAATAAGATATTGTTGGTGTAAATTCAAGCTCACCATTGAGTTCAGGGGGTTCAAGAAAGTTTTTCCTTTTGTTTTGTCCAAATCAGATATATGAAGCTAGATCTATGAGGGTTTGAAGTTGAAAAGTGGTTGCCATGTCTGGGAAGTAGCTACAATTTTGGAGCACTTTGGGTCAGAACAGACCCTACCATTGCATCCAGGAGGCCTATAAACCCCAATATTGATTGTCAAATCATCAAAATCCGAGCACTTGCCTTGGGACCTCAGAGAAAAATTTCACCCCCTTAGCTATATGGTCAACCATATAGTTGCATGGTTGTACGACTCAATCAATAAAAAAACAATGGAGGTCGTAGGTATTCGTATGGGTTGCAATAATTGTTTTAATTATGTTTTTAAGTATTTTTTTAAACTCAAAAAAAATTATACGCCTCTACATAACTCCTTGGTATTAGAGACGTGATACTACTGTGTCGGTGTACTCGTCGTCTTGACAACACTGTGTGGCACAATTTCATTGGTGCAGGCACTGACAAACCCAATTAGAGGTCAACAAAATATTCCACCAAGACAAAGAATATATTGATGTCGGTGTATAGAATATTTCTTGGAAGATTCTGATAATAGAATATTCCTCAAATATATCGACGAGCCACATATTTTGATGGACATGGTATATTACGACAGTGATGGCCACTAGGCTGTCAAATTTAAACTTGACAACTATTGACGTCAGTATCATGTTAGCAATTACATCAATGTTTCACTCCTCGATCTTGCCCCCTCACAGATGCAGTTTCTGTTTTAGTAGTCCAACTTCAGAGGCTCATAACTTAGGCTCAAAACCTCCTTTTTCCAAGCAATATTTTCTTATTTGGGGTATAATTTCATGATCCTTGCAGTGGTGCATTTGGTTTTTTATTTAGGTGTTGCTGGGTTGTTCTCATTTTGGAAAATTTCGAGGCTCTGTTCTCGCTTCTACAATAACATTTTTGGGTGCAATTTTTTTGAAAGTGCATAATTTTTGTTTAGTTTGTAGTGGTGTGATAAGATTAATCCTATTTTATGTAATAAATTATCCTTTTATTTTGTGGCCAAATTTGACATTTGTAAGCGCTAAGATCAAGTCCACTTCACTATTTTTTTCAAGTGGCACCTATAATCACACCAAGAATAAAGTTCTAGATCATATATTATTGGACTTTTCTTGATTGTGTAATTTTGGGGAGTAATATTGTGTTTGTTTGTTGGTTGTAATTATGTCTCTTAATGCATGGAAAGTAAACTATGAATGCTTGTTGAAAGAACTTGATGATTTGGAACTTCTTTATAAAATTCATCAATTACAACTTTGTATTTCTAATGGTATCAGTTTGCCTAATTCCTCATAACCAACATCAATAGAATCATCTAGTGTTCTTCCTTCATCATATGTTGAGGACACTATATGATTTGGGGATGATAAGTGTAGTCAAATGACATTCATTGATATCTCATCTCCTTAATCTCTTTTGATGATGCTTGTGTTGCCATAGTTTTAGCTCCTTGTGATTCAATATAATAGGACATACATTGTCTTCCAAATACATCACTTGACAAACATTGCAGGTTTGTTTGCAAATTCTTGCATTTTAGATTTTGGAGACACCATTTATTGTATTCATCTTCTCTTTAATGGAGATGATCCTTCTCTAGTTGTTGTGAGGGAAAACTCTAACCCTCTTGTTCATTCTCTACAAGATCATTCTTCATAACTTGGCATGAATATGGATTCGTTTGGACAAAATTTGGGGGAGGCTTCTTTGTCTTTGACTTGTGTTCTATAATTGTTTCTAGCAGATTCTAGAGTGTCATCTTTTGTAGTGTGGCCTAGAATGCATGTTTGGAGTGTGATATCTTTCAAAATCAACATGGAGACACTTGCGAATATTTTAGAGACATCACACATCATCTATCTTCCCTCATTTTACTTTCAAGAATGGGAAGGAATATTGTAAACCATCTTGGTTTTGTTTCTTCCTAAGGGGAGGAATGTTGTTCAATGGTATTGGATCATCTTCAACATTCAATGTTGAGCATCTAACATCATTGTAGGAGACTCAACATTGAGGGGGGGTTACATGATCTCTCTTCTTCTCTCTTATGGGGAGAATTTTTCTTCACATGGGGTTTTGTCCCTCTCATTCTTCAGTAAGAGCATTTTGTTTCCATCTCTCTTTTCGGGAGGGGTTTTGTCCCACTAGGTTTTCTCATTTTCTCCATTTGTGAGAGATTACATTTGTACATGGGTAACTAACATGGAATTTTACAAATACTCCTTCTCCCCCCTCTACTATCACTCTCACCACCTAGTATATTTTTTTATGTTTATATGCTCCAAAATTTATCCTTATATGGACTTTAGGGGTGTGATTTTTCCACCCACATTTTTTTATAAATATGTGTAACACTATTTTATATATGATAATATAAACACTTATTCATAAAAAAACCAATAAGATGAAGGATGTAATCTCCTTAATTATGAAAACAAATGCAAGGGTTGGCTAAGATAGGTGATATCAAGAAGATGATGGCAGAATTTGTTTCCTGGATCTTTCTCAGGATCGGCTCAGGAGTCGAACTGGTCCGGGCGCGTCACGGGTCATCGCCGAAATCCGTCGATCTCGATAATCAATCGTCGGCTCATCCATTTCATCCCATCATCGCGCATCGAAATCGCTCCGAGATCCGAAAGAATCCATCACCAATAATCAAATTAAGTCATCCGGATCCAATATTAGGGTATTATATACCGCCCTTCAAATATTCATCAAAGGTACATTAAAAGATTAGATGAATAGAAGAACACATTCATCACTAAGATTTGTCCTCTAGTCTCAAGGAGAACAAGGCAAATGAATAAAACATGATGAAAAGGTAAGTGGATCAATACATAATTCTAACATAGATAGTGCTACCTAATCTAGATGTGCATGAAACTCATCTTCAAGTTGAAGTTAATTTTCCTAACACACATGAAGAAGCTAAGAACAAGGAGAATTATAAAATAACTCATTAAATAGAAGTATTTTCTATTTAAAATTTCCACATATAAAGATAAATATTTTATGTAGAAGCATCTATAATTGATTAGAATTGAGGATACCACTTTTGTAAATAGTGAGGAATGTTATGACCCTAATCCTATAGTGGGTATTGGGTTATGATTCTAGTACAAATTAACTCTTAAATAAGTTAAACAATCACTATTATTATCATATATTGGTGTTTAGGTCATTTTATGGGGTCATATTTAAGTATCTAAGTTGACCTAAGTGGTAACCAAGGTATATAAGAGATAGTAAATATTTATCATCATGATGTTGAGTATTTTTTCTCATTGAGGAATATTGGAGCTATCTCCTTGAAGTGGATTAGGATATTTCTCCTTTGAAGTGGAATATTATTATCAAGTATTTACAACATTTTTATTATTATATTCTTCTATTGTAAAAGTTGTTCCATTACATAGAATGAAAATTATTTGGAGAAAGTGATGCCAATTTCATCTACTATTATAAAACATAAAACTCATTAATGGTGTCAAATTAATCATCAAAAAATTATCCCATACTTTATTATATGTAGTGCACTTTGTAATGTGAAACAATAAATTATCTAACACATACAATCCTATTAATCTCATGACTTCATCTAACTTATTTTTACATATTATTTTTTAATTTTTTAAGTGAATTTAGGTTGTGTTGCACTTGAAACTTACAAATTTCCTTAGATTGTAGTATTCATCTCATTTTTAGTTTTCATGTGTGATAATCATGTAGTGTGAGGAGTTCTATAGTCCTTTTTTTTCCCATGATTAATAATAAACACCAGAAGAGAAAAAATATAACAATCGCATAAATCATACCTTAAACCCCTCAAAATGTATTAATATTGTAACCAAAACCCCAAACAAATAACAATGGGCACTTAATTATAATTTGTATGGTGGACAAGCTTAAAAATTCGTACCAAACATAAAATTGGAGGTTACAAATAAATTCCTTGCAAATAACCTACACCACTATGAAGTACTTATAAAGAGATTTGTTTTCCTATAACAAGTCCAAAATCTAACACCGTGGGTGAAAGTTATGGCTCTTGAAAAAAATACCTCCGTGTATAAAAATAGAATTGTCTAATTGCCAAAAAAGTTAAGCCCCCATGGACTAGGTGTGACCAAGGGACAAACCTGGATGTGACAAAGAGATGAAACATGCATGTGACCAAGGGCTAGTTACCTAGACTAAAGAGATCCATTGATGATGTCATGGTGGGGTGCAACTTTCTTGGCATGATCTATCACTAATGTCACACTTTGTAGAGACAAGTTGGACAATATAAAACTTTTGTGAGGTATAAATATAGTGTAGGAGGTCATGCATGGGCTATACCTTAAAGTATGACTTATAAAATAGGTGATGCATGACCTATACACTATTGTGTGGCCTACATAAAAAGTAAAGCATGTAAAAATTTAAATTGCATGATTATAACAAGGATGTTGTAAGTGTTGCATAAAATAATGTGAATAATATTCTATAAATTTGAATATGATGATATATTAGATTGTGTAGTAGATTTATGAGTCTATGAATTATAAAATAGAAAAAATAATATCCAATTTGTAGTACTAGCAAAAGATGCCCTCTTTTGGATCTTCTAGACAACTACGACGTTAGATTTATGTCAAGATGTGCTATATAAATAAGATTAGCAAAAATGTCATAAAAAAATATGGGGCTTGCAAATCTAGAGCTCAAATACCATGTTGAATTCACTAAAAGGACTCATAGGAGTAAGAATCATATACAACACCAAAATAACATTCCACACAAGAGAAAAAAATGGAAGAGTGGTGAACATGGAGGAATAATGGCTACTTCTCAAAGCGAACATGGAAAAATAATGACTATTTCTCAAAAAAAGATAGGATTTGTGACCCTCATGACTACAACAGGTAAATTCCTCATGCTTGTGGACCCAATATTCCTCATCCTTGTGACCCACATGACAACAACAAACAAATTACTCATGCTTGTGGACCCATTAGTAATGCAATCTAGTGGCATGGGACTGATGTGATCATGCACAAATTTACAAAGTCAAATTGGGTCCTATTTCGCTCTCACAGATGCTTGGATAGAAGTAAACAAGAAGTTTTGGATATATGTGAAGATGACAAATCTCATTATTCGCAAAGGGAAAATATACAATGAAGGAAATATGAAGCTAATCCATTGTTTTTGAATCGACTCTACAAAGAAAGTGAAGTGAATTTTAGATCAATCAAAAATACAAAGGAGCCATTGTTTAGTGTTTCAACAAGATCAAATGGCTCTTTTCAAAGTAGAAATTTTGCATGGAACGAGCCCACACATAGAGGGATTTCCTTCAACTCAAAAGGTCAGCAGACACATTTGCAAAGCAATAAAGATCCCTCACAAGACCAAAGGATTGCTGATAAGGAAAATGGTTTGCATGCAAAGCACAATGGTCATGAGAAGAATGAGTATCAAAATAAAAGGGATTTAGAGAAGCATAAAAATTAGAATATTCAAAATGAGCAAGTTGCTTCTATTGAACCAAAGACAAAGATACAATATGTTCATCAATGGATTGATGAACCTAAACGAAAGGCCGAAAAGCAAGTTGGCCAAGCAAGGGTCTCAAATATTACACATCAAAGAAAGGGGAAAAAGAAGCACAACAAGAAGAAAGAAAATAAGAATAGAGCACATGGTATTAAAAACTTGCATTGCAATTGAGGTTTAAAGAAGCAGAACAATGTGAAATATCTGTGCAAAAACCCTCACAACAAAATTTGCAAGCTAATAAGTGTGGGTCACAGTGAAAGGGCGTTGTTAATATTACTTTCTTTGAGAATCTGTTGCAAGATCAAATCCAAGACCTTCGGCAATGAGCCCTAATATTTAAGTTTTGGAACCTCACCTTAGATATAGAGTTATTGAAAAATCTATTATTTGAAGAATGGGAAGGTGCTTCGCAATTTTTTTACCTAGATCAAGCGAAGGGAATTTTTTTTGTGCTTTTTGATACAAAGATTCATAGAGATACTATCTTTAAAGTAGGATTCGTGTAATGTCCCTCCGTTTTGGTCATTTTTGAAATTTAGGAAATTGGTTGTTTGGTGGCCATGTCATTTTTGCTTGTTGCATGTGGTTGGTGATTTGCTAGGTCATGAGGAGTTTGGGATTGCATTATTTAATTTGATTTTTTATGTTAGACAATATCACTAATCTTATGACTAGATGTAATTTATCAAATTAATATATTTTTTTAAGATCACTTGATTTGGTTTGGGATCAAATAAAGAGCTAGATTTAATAATAAATGTTGATTGTATTATCATTGAAAATTTCTTATTTTAAGATGAAAGAAATATAATTGTAAGTAAATGAATTTAATAAAAATAATTATTTTCTAACGAGTGAATTTAATTAAGAAATTTAAATTAAGAATTAACGTAGATAAAATATTTAAGAAATTTTGAACTCGAGATTGAATAAGGATTAAAACAAGGAAATCAGTTGAAAAATGGAAAAAGAATCGTTTAATGCTAAATAAATAAATAATAATAAAGCATCGTGATAAGATTTTGGGAAGAGTAAAAGGCAAGAGAAGCTGGAAAAGATGGTATACACTTTATCTTCCTTTGTCTCATCACCTTCCAGGCAGAGATTTCAATCATCGAAACTCATAAATTAGAATTCAAGAGGCAACTCTGGAGGGGAGACAATATGTTTTCAATTTTGCACAATCGAAGAGAAAATTGGTTCCCTTTCAAGATGATGAGTCCATTGTTGAATTGGGGCGTACATGAATCCCTTTCAAAACTCTTGGGGAAAAGCACGATATGTAGAATGAACTACAAAAGGGAAGTATTATAATCTTTTGATTGAGGGAAGATATTTTAAAAAGCACAAATATGAGATTGGAAGGGAGCAAGATACATATCCAAGGTTTCCTCTACCACTAGAGAAACATAACAAATGAAGGTATGCAAGTGTAAAATTATTTGATTTAGATAAAAATTGGAGCTCAATGAAATTAAATCCCTTTTGCTAATGTTTTGAAGAATAGTTCATGATGATTCTTTGCCAAAATTTGTAAATTTTGTGACATTTTAAGAGGGTATCATGAAAAAAGCTATTAAATTCACAGAATCACTTGATTGCAGCGATTATTGGCAATGCAGAGGAAGTTAGGATATGTAGGGAAGCCTTTAGCTCAATTAATGATTAGTTTCTTCACCAAATCCGGCTTAACATGAATAAATCCCTTAGCTAATCTTTTTTGAATGAAATAAATATATTACTGTCAATGTAAAGAAACAGGTGGATACTTTAGATGGTCTATGCAGCCAAATGGGGTGATGTAAGAGGTCTTTCATTTGTAGATGTGTATCTAACAATTTTATGTATGCAAATTTTTAAAATAGATTGGTAATTTTATTTAGATCCTTGAGAAAAATGCGTCATTAGTGGAAGAAATCCCTTTGTTAATCTTTTTGAAGAAGAAATAACAAGTTTCCTTGTAAAAATGGGCAAGTTTTGATGATTATTAGTAAATAGAGGCATAAGCCTTAAACCGTAATTCTTTTTGTATAAATGTGCCTTGAGCAAATTTGATCATTAATTTCTCCCTACACATCTGCCGGACATAACTAGAAGTGAGATATCAAATCTGAAAATATTGTACTACAAACCTTAAGGAAAGTCTAAAGTTTTAAATAATCAGTTGATTTTACTGTCAATCTATCATAGTTGTAGCACTTGAAAATAAAATATTGTCAATCACTAGCATGATAGAGAGCTTTCCGTTGTTGTGGGAAGATTAATTTCCAAACTTCAATCTTGGCGTCTCTGGAAACTCGCTGCCAAACAGAAATGCATCTGGTTCAAAAAGAAAAGGTTGTACATTATTTCTCCTGCTCTTAAGTCATGCATTTGCACCTCACCTTTCTCCTTTCCCTTCCATCTGGTGGATAACAGGTGAGATTTGATAATAATGCAAGAGGATGTCGATATTTCCGTATTCCAATATTCACTTTCTAATACTTGGCAACCTGTCACTGTTACGACATTTAGAGTTGAGACATTGTATTGAATTATATAGTCTCCTTGAAACCATTGGCAACCCATCTCAGCTGCAACTTTTCGACTTGCAAAGTTGTAGTAAATTAAATAGCCTCTTTGATTTCATTGTCAACCTGTCTTATCGCTAATATCTTATACTAGCTTGTGCGCCTCATTCCTGTTGGTCGTTGTTCTTAATTTGGCTAGCATTTGTCATAATCATGAGGATCTGTAATTGTAATCCCTTGCAAGTATGTCCGTAACTTATCTAAACTAACAAGCTGCGTTAAGATGTTTACTTAATAGGGGTTTTCTTTTATGTTCATAAGGAATTTAGAGGATATAATTCTGATCACATCTTTGTATGATAAACTAGAGGTCTTACTTATAGGTTAATACACTCAGCTGAAATGCAAATAAGGTCATTGGAATGTTTTGTAATTTAGATAATAATAATAATTTGTAATTTAGATAATAATAATAATGATACTTAAGTATTTTGGACTAGAGGTATATATATATATATATATATATATATATATATATATGTAATGAATAAATTTAATAGTTGTGTTAAGTAAGCACTTGAATAAGTTGAAGATAAAAGATTTCAATTAGGACGTATTCTTCTTTCTATGATAGTAAAAATTGGTCTTTTTGTAGTTAGTGTTTAAGATAAAAGATGGTTTATATTATTAGGGTGAAATGGATTAGAAAATATTATTTAAAAGAGTATAAAATTTGGTGCAACAATCAAATGATGAATCAATTTTTTTTTGTAGAGAGATGAGTAAGTTGAATAAAAAAATTTAGTGTATAGCACACATAGGAAAATGCTAATTTGATATCGAGGTAGCTACTAGAGAATTCAATTATATTAGAAATGACATCAAGATTAATGTTGTGGATGATGGTTTATAGCAAATGATGAAATTAGTAATATTAAGTCAATTAGAAGAATTAATTTGAAATAGGAAGAAAGTATAATGTCATTTTGAAGGAAGGTCTTTTTCTTAATAAACATATTCTTATCCCTCATAGGTTGATTATGATTGGCTAATGGATACTCTTGGAAAATAGGTAATGGAATCTTTCATATTTATTTTTTTGAGACCTAGGAATTGTTATGTGAAATGAACATTTTTGTATAAACATTCATTCATGTAATTGTGTGACGTGAATATTAGTGTGATTGTTTTATATTTATAAGTTTATGAAGTAGATAGGGATATGTTGAAGTTAAGAAAATATCTTGGTTAGCATAGTTTTATTTTGGTAATTAGGAGAATTGATAGTTGTAAGAGTTGACTGCTTATATTTGGATAAATGTAGGGTTTATGTAAATTAGATGATTTGCTAAATGATGACTATCTCCTTATTCCCTTCTTCGTAAGTTCTCTATAAGGATGCTTACTTGTTTTCATGATTGATTTGATGGTTTGAGTTGGTTGGTTCTTGAATTGAGATTTCGTTCTTAATTATTTTACTTGGATTGTCAGTTAGGGGATAACTTTCTGGCAATTGAGTTTCTAATAAATGAGGTTCTTATATGGATAGTTATTTAGAACTTTAAGATTGTAATTGGCCTGTTTGTTGAGAAGATTGATTTTGTTCAGATTGATAATGTGAATAGATAATTTTTGTTGTTGCCATGTTGCTGATTTTTATGAAGGTGATTTACGTACCACTCTAAGGGATTCTTGTGAGGAGAAAATTGAGGTCTCCCGTGGAATGCCTAATTGGTGGCTTTTGGATGTTGAGTGATTTTTGTTGAATTAAAGGTTGATTTTCTTCTATGATTCCTTTTTGAGGTGACACCATTGTTGATATATGGATTGTATTTATGTTTTAGAGTTGATTGATTTGTGGATGGGGTTTGATGAAACTTTCTTTGTGTGGCTTTTCGGAGTTAATCTCATATTTGAGGGAAATTTTATCCTTGTGTTGGAATTATTGGGGAAAAACTTTTGTTGCTTCATTTTACCCTCGTTTGTGGGTTTTCATTCTTTTTGGCTTCTAGAGGCTTGAGATGATTGTGAGTTGATGTTCTCTCTTTATGTGCCCTTGATGTGGCAAGTGTTGTGATATCATGATTTTAAAAGGGTTGTACTTGAATTGTTGAGACTTTGATTATGTGTTTATAGCGAGATGGGTAATGCCTCGCGTGGTTTGGTCTTGAAATTATTTGCTTTATCTGTTACGGTACAACCCTTGCTTGGTTTCTTGGTTTTTATGTTGTTGGGTCTC
>VDFB02176476.1:0-13854 GCA_007258455.2 Sequoia sempervirens
TTAACCACAACTTCATTTCTCTTCTTTTTTTTTCTATTTTGTTTTAGTGAAAGAAAGAACAAGTTACAAACCCTAGGTGTGTTTCAGTTTTTTGTTGAACAAACCCTAGGCTTTCTTGTATGAAAAAAAAAAGTTTTATAGTTGCAAACCCTAGGTTTTTTAGTTTAATTATGAAGTATAAACTTTGAATGTTAATTTTTTTTTAAATTTATGTGTTATTGCTGCATTGTTTATATCTATAAATTGTCTCTATCACATTCACAATGTCTAAAAATAGAAAGGACCCTTGTTGGAAACATGCCATTATTACCCCTGGGCAAAAAAAATGATAAGTAACATGCTTTCATTGCAAAACAACTATGCATGGGGGAGGCATTAACAGATTGAAATATCACCTTGCATGTATATTAGGCCGAAATGCTAATCCTTACATAAACGTCCCTCCTGAGGTAATGCGTGAAGTGCAAGTGCAATTGGAAACCTTTGAGCAACAAAAAGAGTTAAAAAGAAGCAAAGAGAGGAGATGGCAGCCATGTGTGGAGTTGGAGATTTGGGTTCTTCTATGCCTCTGGTTCCTCCACGGGCTACACCTTCTATTGTTGGTAGACGTAGTCGTAGTGGCATTGATAGTGTTAGCATTGGGCCTAGAATTCGTGGATCTAAGCTAGATTCATATATTAAGCCACGCACTATTTCGGGCTCCCAACCGTTTCTGCAGAGCATGGGTCGGAACAAGGATAAACATGATGCAGCCAAAGCTACAATTGGAGACTTTTGGTTTTATTGCAACATTTTATTTCATGCAGCCAAGTAATTCTTATTTTGTTTTGTTTTAAACTATATAGCTTGATAGTTGATTCCTTCTCTCTTGAATTTTTATTTTAGAGCTATGTTAAATTCAAATTGAAATTATACATTCTTCAATACTTATTTTATTTAATTTATTTCTGTTAGATCTCCATATTGGCAAAATAGAGAGGTTCAAAGCCCCTAATGGTGAAGACATAAAAGGCCCCATTTTGTCCCAAAAAGTGGCTGATGTGAAAGCCAAATAGTGTTAGAATATTATATTCTCTATATTTAATGGTCAATTATGATGTATTTAAGTAGATTATATATTTTGTGTTTCTGGTAGGTAGACATTTAATGTCTACAGTTGTAGGTGGTTCACATCTTAAATGTTTGTAGGTAGAGTTAGCTAGACTCATTAATTCCTACAATGCTCTGGCACTGCTATATATTGTAATCTTTATATAAGAAAGTAATTTACCAGTTCATTTTTCCTGAACATGTTATCAAAGCCATTTTTCCAGAAATTGTTTTCGGAAAAAATTTCAAATAAAAATTCATAGTGAATTTTTTTGATGTTTTGAAAATTTTTTGCATTCTCCGAAATCATTTTCTTTTGGTCTGAAAATCGTGGCTTCTATTTTTTGAAGAATTTTGTGCTTCAGTTAAGAGGAAGAATCGAGGGTTTTTGAGTTTTAATTTTTTTGAGTCTTACTCATTAAAAATCGAAACCCTTCTGCTAAAAATCGCGGGTATTATTTGCTTGAAAAATCAAGGGTTTCGAGCTTCTTTGCAAGGCGGTTTTTTCTTCCGCAAATTTCATGAGTCTTCTCTTGTTTGAATTGCGTTTTTCTGGGCAACGTTCTTACTATCCTAGGCGTCTGAAAATCGCATTCCTTAAACACACGTATTTCACTATATTTGGACATGATTTTAAGCTCAATTGGGACGCGTTTTTCTACGCAATTCTCTGCATTTCTAGGCCATCCAATGGACGAAGAAAAGGGTTGCATTTTTTCTACAAATTGCAACCTCTGTGTCTCCCTGCAAGTCCGCATTTTTAAAGGCTCTTTTGGGTCATCGTTTTTACTCCTTTCTGCACACATTTTTGTGCCCTAGCTGCGCCGTGGTATTTCTCCTTGCTAGACACGATTTTCAGTGCATTTTCCCTGCGTTTTTTCTCCATTTTTTTTTTTAATCGTGGTTTTTAAAGAGCCGACAAGGGTTTTGCAGATTTCAACTGTGTTTGAGGTCGAAAAAAAAAATGATTTCAGATTCTTGATGGGTTTTTCTGTTGGAAATATTGTCATTGATGTCAAAGGTATAGACAAGGATGATAAGAAAATGGTCATTAGTATTGAAGTTATTAAACGATGAATAAAAATAAAAGTATAGATCAGAAGCATTCAAGTTCATCTAATAAGTTCTCTACAGATCGAAACTTCAAACCAGTCTAAGGTAATTTTTAAAGATATGAAGAATATGATACAACATCATTATATTTCGAAATTCTTAACAAAGTCATATGCTGTTAAAAGACTTCAGATCGAAACTTCAAATCATTATATTTCAAAATTCTTAACAAAGTCATATGCTGTTAAAAGAACGGACTAATTAATAAATCTAATCTGTGATTTGTTAAAAATTAAAATGGCAAAACAAGTCAGAAACTAAAAGACGTGTTCTTAATATGTCTTGAAGAAAAATGCGGCTGATCACAAAGAGTGCTAAGACATCTTTTTTAATAAACAAAGTCGAAATTATCTTTATCAAAATACAGGTTCATTTCCAGGTTAAATGTTTTTTTTTTAAAAAGGAGAGGGACGTGTTTTTTATGATACGACTTCCACCAAAACTCATTTTCAGGTCAAACGTTTTATTAAACAAAAGGGACGTGTTTTTTATGATACGTCTTTCACCAACAAACAGGTTAATCTCCAAACGGTTCTTTACAAAGGAGACGTGTTCACTTGATGCGGCTTTCATCAAGATTCGATTAAGTGAAATGATTTTTAGTTTGCTTGAAGAGACGTGCCTTTCATGATATGGACGTGTTTTTTCATGATATGGTTTTCACAAAGGCAACGATTTCTTTTACAAGAACTATATCAGATTTATTAAACTAGAGTGATACAATTTCTTGTGAAGAGTTGTAATTAAATATTTTGAAAAAGACATGATAATTTCTGAAGGGATGTATTCAATCTGTTTATTGAAAAGATATTATCACAAACAGATTTAATAGACAGAGCAGAAGTAATCAAAAACAAAATCAAAGTTATTTAGATAAATCTAATTCCATTTTATGAGGAGGTATGTATGAAAAGGTATGATTGGAATTTGAAAAGACAAAGTTATGTTCTTTCATCAAGAGATGCAGTCTTGAATCAGAGTATATATTCATCATTCATTTCAGACTTGAAGGTGTGGTTGTGAAGTTCAAAGAAGTCATAATCAGAAGCCTTTCTTCTTGTGTGGGCTGAGTGAGAGAATTTATATCACAAAGGCAGATTGGAGGATTGGCAGATTGCAGATCTGATTGAGGACAATTGCTTCATCCATCAAGTCAAGGTTTGGTGCCTTGCATTAGGGGTTGGTGCTCCTTGTAGGCAGGTGTCTACTAAATTTTGTAGAGGTCTAGGTGTTCCTTGTAGATTTCATTCTACTAAAACATGTAGTTGTAAATCTGTAGGTTGGTGCCTACTTGAAAAATTATTACTTCAATAAAATTGTGTCAACTTGGGGAAATTGATTCAAATCAAAAAGGTTGATTGTAGCAAGTTTAAAAAGATTAAAAATAAAAAAGTTTTATTATTGATTTACTGATTCACCGCCCCTCTCAGTAAATCTTTTGTGCTCTTCATTTTCAAGATCTCACTTGGGTTGTCGTTAGTTTTTTCTGGGTGTCTTGAAGTTTGTGCCTTGAAATTTGTGCAAGTGGGTGTTGTCAAAATTTTCTAGGTATTTAGAAAAAAAATTGGGTTTTTAGCAGCATTTTTTGGGTACTCTTCAGATCTTTTGGGTTTTGTCTTCAAAGTGCCTTCAAATCCGTGCTAGGGTTTCTGCTTTGAATTTGTGCTATTTATCTTTTCGTTTTGCCTTCACCAATTTGACCTCAGGGTACTTGATGGCATCTCTGACGAATATCATGCTCAAAAGTAGCCAGAAGTTCAATGGGAAGAATTACAACACCTGGAAGCAGCACATGATTACGATCTTTGAATATCGTTGCCTCGATCAAGTCATTTTGGGGAACTCACCTCGTCGCACTATAGCTGAAAAGGATCAAGACAAATGGGACGAGCGCAATCGGGAAGCTATCATGCTCATCAAATTTTCAATAACTAATGACCAATTGCCACAAGTGTCGTCAAGCAAAACAGTTGCTGAGGTCTGGACATACCTAAAGGATCTCCATGAAACATCAGATAAGAGTCGTGCATTCTTTCTTAAGAGCATGCTCCTTTCGATAATGATGGATGAGAAGACCCCTCTCCAAGAGCATCTAACAAAGATAAAGGATATTCACAACCAACTGGAAGCTATTTGTCGAAAAATGAAGGAAGAAGATATGGTGGTCATTACTTTGAAGAGTTCGCCAAAATCTTATGAGCATTTCATTGAAACGCTCTATATCACTTCAACAAATGTTGACTTGAAGTTTCTAGACTTGTGTAATAAGCTTCTACAACAGGATCGTTGGAGACAACAGTTTGCAAGTAGTACCAGTTCGTCCTCAATAAAGCAAGTGTTCTCTGCCAAATCTTTTGCTAAGAACAAAGGGAAGGCGCAAACTTCTCTGGTGAAAAGCTCAAGTTTTTCTTAGGACAACAAGAAGAAAAAGAACATGCAGTGCAATTATTGCCATAAGTATGGTCACATGAAGGTTGATTGTCAAGTTCGATTGGCTTTTGAACAAAAGAAGCGGGGAGGGTCTCATCAAATGGTAAATGTCACGGAGCACACTGATTAGAAAGAATCTGCATTCTATGTGTTTATGGCCAAGAAAACAACAGATCCAGTACAATATTCTGCCTGGTATATTGACTCTGGGGCATTGCAGCATTTTACTCATCGTCGGGATTGGTTCACAAAATTCAAACCATTCTCTGATTCTATCACTTTTGGAGGAGGTGAAGAGTACACAGTTGTTGGTAAGGGCATTGTCCAGATTCACTCAGGAGGAAGAAATTTACTCTTTCTTGATGTTTGCTATGTTTCAAGTATGGAACATAACCTTTTCTCAGTCAGTTAGATCATGCGGCATTCTCCTCAGTTGGATGTTGTTTTCAGTTCGTCCACCTGCAGCATTGTTGATAGGGAGACTCGTACTACAATCACTATGGGACTTGAGGATCATAGTCTGTATAGACTTGTTGATTCTGGTGATTCTCAGGAACACGCTCTGGCAGCCAAGAGTACTTCCATCAACAAACTTTGGCATTAGCGTTATGGGCACTTGAATGTGCACTCTCTCTAAACTGTCTCAAGAGGGTTTGGTTGCTGGTCTACCTAAGATCCAAGCTCAAAATCATGGAGTTTGTGGAGACTGTCAAGCTGGGAAGAAGCATCAGACACCATTCTCAAATGGTGATTCTTGGCGAGCCTCCAAGGTACTTCAACTGGTTCACGCTAATGTATGTGGGCCAATGAATACTCCTATTACTGGGTCTAGGTACTTTTTATTATTTGTTGATGATTTCAATCGGAATATGTGGGTGTATTTTCTCAAACATAAATCAGATGCGTTTAGTACATTTCAGCAGTATAAGGCCTTAGTTGAGAAAGAATCAAGTTTTCAGATTGTCACTCTAAGGTCAAATAATGGGGGGGAGTTTTGTTCAGCTGACTTCTCTACTTTTTGTGTTGCACATGGCATTAAGCACCAACTCACCACACCATACACCCCTCAACAGAATGGTGTCGTTGAACGTAGGAATCGCACCATTACTGAAATGGCTCATTCTCTGTTGGAGTACAGAAACATACCTAAGAAATACTAGGTTGAAGCAATTTATACTACAGTCTACCTCTTGAATTAGTCATCTACACAAGCCATTAAGAAGATGACTCCAGAAGAAGCCTGGTCAGGACATAAGCCTAAGGTGGGCCATCTGAAAGTCTTCAATTCTACAACTCATGTATGGATTCCAAAAGCCAAGCGTACCAAGTTGGACTCCAAGAGCCAAACACTTATGTTTACTGGTTACAGCTACAATCACAAAGCATACAAGTTGATTGATGTGGAGAAAAATAGTCTCATATTCAGTCATGATGTTGTGATTGATGAGACTATTGGTCAATTTGTTCCTACTACCAGTCCTGTGGATCAACCTATGAAGGTTGTTGATGAGAGTGTTCATCTTCCTCTTGGTTCCCCTAATGGGAGGGGTTCAGATCATTCTGACTCTAAAGATGAGGAGTCTACCGGTCATGATCTAGCACCACCTGATTTTCCTCAGGATTCACATCCAGATGACTTTGTTCCAGAACACCCAGGAGATGTTGTTTCTCCTATTTCAGATGTTGGTACTTCTATTCGTCGACCTAAATGGTGGCTCAGGACTATCGGAGATCTTCACGATGATGAACTCATTGAGGGTAGATCAGCTCGCAGAAAGAGCAAGCAGCAAAACACAATCAATTTTGCTCTTATGGCCAACATCCACAGCATCTATGAGCCTCATACATATTCCAAGGCTAAAGGAATTCCAAAGTGGTAAAAGGCTATAGAGACCGAACATCATAGTCTTCTGAAGAATCACACTTGGGTTCCTTTTGATCTTCCTCCTGGGAAGAAACCAATCAACTACAAATGGGTTTATAAGGTCAAGTATCATGTAGATGGTACTTTGGATAAATACAAGGCCAAATTGGTTGCTCGGGGATTCACACAGCGGGAGGGCATTGACTATGAGGAGACTTTTGCTCCTACTGCCAAGATGAGCACAATTCGTCTTTTTCTTGCTATTGCAGCCCAATTTGGAAGGATAGTTCATCAGATGAATGTCAAGAGTGCCTTTCTCAACAGTGAGTTGCAAGAAGAAGTCTACATGACGCAGCCCCCTGGTTTCAAGGTTGTCGGCAAAGAGCATTAGGTATGTAGGCTCATGAAAGCACTCTATAGACTGAAACAGGCTCCTTGTGCATGGTACATCAAGATTGATCAGTACTTGGTTGATCATGGTTTTCAACGCAGCCCTTCTAATAGTAATCTATATGTCCAACACTCTGGTGATGATATTTTGTTTCTTGTTATCTACGTTGATGACTTGATCATTTTTGGCAATACAACAGATTTGATTGTCACAATTAAACAGGATTTGTGTCAGGCTTGTGACATGACAAATTTGGGGCTTCTCCATTATTGTTTGGGTATTCAGGTTTGGCAAACTACTGATCATATTTTTATCTCTCAGTCTAAATATGCTCGAATTTTGCTTGACAAATTTCGGATGCAGGATCGCAAACCTACCTCCACACTTATGGAGAAGGGTTTGAAGTTGTCATCCAACTCCGATTCACCTCCGGTTGATGAAATGACATTCAAGCAACTAGTGGGCAGTCTCATCTACCTCACTGCCACTAGAGCTGACATCAATTTTGCAATGAGCTACATTTGTCGCTTCATGACAGCTCCAAAAGTTGATCATTGGATTGCAGGGAAGGAAGAGCTAAGATATGTTAAGCGCAATTCAAATTATGGCATTCTGTATGGCAGATGCAATGATCCAAAGCTGATTCGTTATACAGATTCAAATTGGGCAGGTTCAGTGGATGACAGAAAATCCACTTCTAGGTATGTATTTAGTTTGGGTGCAGGTGTTGTAACATGGACCAGCAAGAAGCAGCATGTAGTGGCTCTTTCCTCGACTGAAGTTGAATATCACAAAACAGTTAAGGCAGCATGTGAGGCAGTTTGCTCCACAAGATGCTTTTTGACATGCACATGTCAAAAGCAGGACCCTCTCCCTTGTACATTGATAATCAAGGGGTGCTCAAACTAGCCAAAAATCCAATCTTCCATGAACATACTTGTTGTGACCTTTTCACACATCACCCCATTCAAAATGGGCACCCCCTAATTGTTTGCTTTGTTCCTTGTCTTTTGGCTTTGGTTCTCTCTCTCTCTCTCTCTCTCTCTCTCTCTCTCTTGCCTGCCTTTCCGGGGTGTGCCCGTCTGTGAGCTTAAATGTGAAATTTTGGCCACGTTTGAGAATTAGGGTTTGTACTTTTCTAGTTAATTTAAAGTCAAATGGAGTGAGTAAGTTGGACTTTGAGCTTCATATTGCAATCAGTGTACTTCCAGTAGGTTCTCAGCTAAATTTCAGTGAATTCCGATAACTTACTATTTCTAGTAAGTGTTCAATTCAGGGCGTTCTCTCAGCATTACTAAAGCTCCAATCGTCACACTGCATCCAAAACATGTCAGATTGCTCGTCTACAAATTTTGAGCCAGAACAGACAACTGTCTATTTTTAGCAAGTTTAGCTTCCAGAGCAAATTTTAGGGTTTATATGCAAGGTTCTTCAATGCATGTCTGGAGATTCTTTCTGGGTTTTTTGAAACCTACGCAATGATATAACATGCAAACTAGGATCATGACTTTTTCAGAAGCCATCTTCCAAGGCTATTTTTAGGGTTTGCATGTCAAAGTTTTTAGCGCATGTCAAGTAATTCTTTATGGGTTTTTCAAGAGCTACGCAATGATGTGACATGCAAAGTGAGATGATCATTTTTCAAAGACTTACTATTTTTAGCAGGTCCATTTCGGTAGCTCCCCAGCACATCAGTATCACAAACAGGGCGAAGTGCAATAGAAACAAAGTTAAACGGAGGTCGTTTGATAGACATGCAAGTCAAATTAGGGTTTCCAACTCAGGACCCAAAATGAGGGGTAAAATGCCAAAATTTTCGAAAACCGGTGTATCCCACTGCGATCAGTATCTTTCAAGCTATCCACCAATAAAATTTGAAGGCAATTGGAGCACTTATTATTTATAGTAAGGCATTCCAGAAACAGGCTAAAAATAGTAAATCAGCAGCAGGCGCCAGTGTGAACGAGCAAGTCTACCGATGAGGATCACAACATTCAAATTTCAAGTCAATCAGAGTTGGGGAAGTATCAAAATCAAGCAGTTGCTATAAATAGTAAAACACCCTCAGAAACATGCTATAAATAGCAAGTCAACTCGAGATGGCAGTGTGACCAGACTAACTAGGTCATGAGGATCCTGTGGTTAAAATTTCAAATCAATCTGAGCTTCAGAAGAGGGAAAACCAAAGACTTACTAAATATAGTAAGGCATGAGCAAGCAGCTGAGAAAAGTTCTAAGTCTGACAAAAATCCTACTTGACCCCTCAAATGTGCCTAAGATGAAACTGGCAGGAGGATGAGAAATTTCAAGTGTTAAATCCTACTCACCCCCTCAAATGCGCCCTGGCTTGAGGAAGGTTGAGAAATTGTCTAAGTGTGGAGTTAAGTCCTACAAGCCCCTGAAAATATGCCCACTTCATAAGGAAATGTTGAAAATTATGTAAGTGTTGGACTTAAGTCCACCTCCATACCTCAAATGCGCCCAAGGAAGAAGTAGCTTGGGAAAAAGTTTCTAAGTGTTGAGTTCATCCTACAGACCCCTGAAAATGCGCCCAGCTTGCCTTGAAGGTGGTCAAAAAATTCTAAGTCTGGAAAATATCCTCCTCCACATGCAAAATGCGCCCTCAATGAGAGATAAGCTAAAAAGTTTCTAAGTGTTGGACTTAAGTCCTTCACCCCCCTTCAAATGCGCCCTCATACTAAGAAGATGTTGAAAAAAATTATAAGGCAAAGTGTTGACTTTCTACTTCCCCCATTGAATACGCTTTGACTGGAGGAGACGAGTTGAAAAAGAATCTAAGTGTTTTAAACTTGAAGTAGACCCTCTCATTTGTGCCTTGACTTGAAGGGGAGACTAGAGAAAATTCTAAGTATGGAAAACTTGGAGTAGCTACCCCTATATGCGCCTTCACTTGGAGTTTGGGCTTGAAAAGTTTCTAAGTGTTTTTGAATTTGAAGCATGGCCCTCCATATGCACCTAGAGAAGAGAGAAGGCTGGAAATTTGGTTAAGTGTTGGAAATTTGAAGCATCAACACCTAAATGCGCCCTAAGTGCATGCTAGAGATAAAGTTTGAAAAGGTGGCAATGGCGTTGGAGATAAGTCCACCTCAATATGTTGAATGCGCCCGTGCAAGGTAAAAAGAATCTATGACATGCTAAGTAAAGATTCCCTCTCAACATGCTAAATGCGTCCAAGGTAAAGGTCAAGTTGATGAATAAAAAATGACTAAGGAGTGGTTAAGTCCACCTCAGCATGCCAAATGCACCCAAGTCTAAAGTAGAGGCAAGATAAGTTCTAATTGTTAAATCCTCCTAAACATGTAAAATGCGCCCAAGCTAGTGATCAAGTGATAAAGTATTTTTTGTTTAATTCCACCTTCCTCTAGAGGAAAATACGCCCAAGTTGATGGAGGAGATAAAATTTTCAGAGGCACGGATAAAATTGGCTTAGATATGTCAAAAGGTGCCAGTTTCACGAAGATGATAAAAAATTTCAAAGACAGAGCAAGAAAATATGCCCAAAGATGAAGAATGGAAATAAATTTGATGGACAAATATTTTTCTAAGGTTGAAAATCAAAAAAAAAAAAAAATTAAATGAACCCCTTCGTTCATGGACACATGAATTTGATGCTTTCTGAAGGAAATTTTCTTCTAGGTACTGGACATCTTCAATGAGGAATTGATTTCAAAGTCTTCCACAGCTTGCCAAGGATTCCGAGGTGAAGATTTTTGATGGGCACCGGATTGATGAATTTTCTAAGGGGAAAATTTTAAAAATTTCTAAGGCAGGAAGAATAAAATGTGTTGTTGAAATAAAATTTCTAGTGGGTCGGCTAATATGTTGTGATATTCTTATTTGGTGGGGGCTAAGGAATAAAAAAGAAATTGCATCTCTTTCTCTGCCATTCTGATAGATGTCTTTCTATCTTTGGTGTTATTTTCTGGCAACAATTCCAGAATTTTGGTGTGAGTTTTTGCAGTCTTCTTTGTCTTCAGTGAATATGTGGTGATGATTGTGAATCAAGCAGGAGGACGTGGAGAAAGTGTGGAGTTTGTGGATAATTAATTTCTTTCAGTTTTCTTCTGACTTTAAGTTTAAGCGATGTAATGATTATTAAAAATTTCTTTTCACAGCATGGCTGAATATATGAGTATGGTTCTGAGACGTATTTTTGGTGAAGTAGTGTTTAATGGCAGTTTCTGAAGATTTTAGTCTCTGCTGATTGGTGGTTTTGGGTTGCTCAATATATGTTGTCTAGCGTGAATCTTATATGTGGTGAAACATTTATTAAACCATTGTAGACCATTATCCGTGTATGCTCAGGTTGAAAGGAGTATGTGCGTATGAAGTTATTGATGCTGTGCGATGGTCTTTATATATATTTTTTTTGGAAAATGGTATATTTAAAAGTGTGATCTTTTAAATATACTTTCCTGTTGCTGGAAATGAGTGTATGCTAAAAATGCTTCACCGTGTTTAAGAGGTGTGCATTGTTTTTGAAGTCGAGAATTGTACGGTTATGCTGAGAAATGTTGGTGTAAAGAGTGCTTCACATATATTATGCTCTGGAAAGAATAAGGAGGTTGTCTATTTCCTGTAGGCATGCTATGATCTTTTGATTTTGTTGACAACTTTGAACAGCGTGTTTCTTTTGTGTGCTGAAGAGACATAATTCTGGATGAGCTAAGTGTGCCTCTGTGATAAAAAAAAGGTGACTCTGTGATGGCTGGTTGTGTTACATTTTGAGGAGATTGCAAGTCCAGATTATTTACTGTTTGGGGGATTCAATAATCTGGTTTTTGTCTGAACAGTAACACCAGTATAATCTATTGGAGTTTTGCAGTGATTGTGTCTGTATGGAAGCTGATTAAGACTGGATGAATCAAGTTATTGAGCAGGTTGCTTTCTGTATCAAGAAATTAGATATTGAGTAATGGCTGGTTCTGCATGCTATAAAATGTCAATTTGACAGAGCTAAGACTGTGTGCAGATTATGGTTGATGTTTAGAGTTCCTGGTTACTAAAGTTTGTGTTTCAGAAAGTCTGAAGTTGGTGCTTCAACCACTGGAGTTGGTGCTTCAGTGTTTTCGGAGTTGGTGCTTCAAAGGAAAGTTAGTGCTCTCGGTGGGCTGGTGCTCACCTATATAATCAGGGTTGGTGCCCTTTGGAGATAATAAAAGCAATATTTTTCCGTGGGTTTTTACCTGAAAGGATTTTCCACGTAATTCCGGTGTTCATCTTGTTAATGGTGTTTATTGATGCTCTTAATGTTCTGATTTCTGCTTTATATGATTTATCTCGTTCAAAGTTTTAAAAGTTCTGAAATACTGATTCACCTTCCCCCCTCTCGGTATTTCCTGTGTACTCTTCATCCCAAAATCCAATTCAATCAGGAGAATCGATAAAATGAGAGTTGAGAGTCAGTCAGCCATTCTTTGCTGTATTGATGGCTTTCCTTTTCTTTTTGTGGTGATTTGATGGAATTGAAATTTCCCATCAGGATGATAGGACTTGTAGGTGATTACAAACCAAAGATGGAGTTTATTCAGCAGTTGAACCTGGTGATACAAGACTCATCATGTACTCAGCAGACTTTCCAAGTCCTATGCCAAGCCAGGCCAGACGAGCCATGTAGACTCGACTGCAAGTCTGGGAGAGTATCTTACACTCATTGAATATAATAGACTTGCATGACTCATCAGAACTTGTAATCCCATGGGTCAAAATTGAGCATATAAAATTCCCTCAATTTTGAAATAAATAAATAATATGGCTTTCTAGGTCTAAACAGCCAACAACACAATTAAAGGAAACACTTGCAAACAATATCAAAGACAAAAAGAAAAATTAAACTGTCTTCACAAGTAGTTGCAATACTTGAATAATATGAGATATAAAGAAAATGGTGAAACAAATCTATTGAGTACCAATATCTCTACAGAATATGAAGATATGTTACAAAATTACATCTGCCTTATGAGCTTAGTAAGATGTCAAAAGTACAATTATCCTCTATGGTGCATTAATGGGATGAGTTCATTGTTGCTTGTATGTTCATACCATGAAGTTCACCCTTGGATCTAGAACATGCAGTTAACTTCAAAAAATTTCCAAAAGTTTAGTCACACCCACTTGGCACTTTCAGGTTACATGTCCAATCACTTTTAAGTATTTGTGCATGACATGGAAACTATGTAAGAGTATTGCTTAAAGCTATCTAGAACCAACTATAGAATTAAGAATAATAGGCAAAACCATAACAGTTCATTTGATGCTAAGCCTAGAAAACCCAGTGGAAAAGATTTACTTTTTAACATTTTTGAATAGTTTTCGCTTGAGGAGAAGGTTAATGACATTGCAAGAGCAACAAGGAAAAAAGGAGAAGAAATGCCCATCATTGTATAGCCAATTCATAAATAGGAATTCTATGCATGCACTTTATTGATCTGATTTCATTTTCATATGGACCAGGTCATTCAATAATGGATGGATGCATAACACGTATAGAACATAATTAAATAAAGAATCAACTATTAGTGCTTGATTCACCAAGCCTCTACAATTTTTGGTAACTAAAATAGCCTGAAGAGTTCCTGCTCATACCCTCAAACAAATCTCTGGAAACTATCCTTCTGGTTTCTTTCTAGGACATACAAAATACAAAACAGACAAAGCTTTGGAATGCATATTTTATAATAATAACATTCCAGAGCAAGCACATTACCTCTGCAAGAAGGGCTGCAGCCAACTGCAAGCTTGGCTCTAAGGTTTCAGGCACAACCTGATAGGATTGAAATTTGTAAACATGTAAGGTAAATTTTCAAATAGAATTAAGGTTCAATTAATAAAATAGACAATACATAGAATTAACAATTAAACAGAAAAAACTGAAATCTCTAGTGATAAATTAAACTAGCAGATAAAGACCAAAATGGATATTATCACAACAATGGTGAACAAGGAT
>VDFB02176477.1:0-23524 GCA_007258455.2 Sequoia sempervirens
AATAACAATGGAACAATTTTTTTTAAAAAAAGAACATAAGCTTGTATTTAAGTATTCCAATATAACAATGTACTAAGTTGCACGACCAAGTCCATTGGGGTACACGAGGTGACATTACTATTCTATCCCATAACAATGATAACATAAAAAACAATAATTAAACCATTATGTAATCCCATTCATTCCCATTTCATCATTTAAAATATCTATTAACCAATAACCATATTCATAATATATGTACATATGACAACGAAAGATAATATAAAGAGATGAAGCATTTATATTATCACAGATATAACGCAACTTAACACAACTATTACAAATGGTCGTTCCTGAATAAATACAAGGCCTGAATATACATTACATCCAAATGATAGTAAAATGCAATTGTCTGAACATACATCTCAATAACCACATATAAAAATTACATCAAGGTCTTCCCATCACAATGGGGAGATACATCAATGAATACATTACATCTGAAGTATAACATACATCTGGTACAAAGAATTACTAGATCATCAACATCCACCAAAACCCTGCAATAAAAGATACATCTGCAACAGAAAGGGAACCCAACGGGGTGTGAAGCACATTCCACCCAACCACCCCCATGTTGGGAGTAGACAAGGAAGGATCCCCGACCAAGCACGTCTAATGGTAACACAATACTAACTCCAGACAGACAACTTAACATCAAAGACCACATAGAAAACTAAACGAAGATAAATCCAAAAGGCACAACAACAAACCACTTCAGAACATAACAAGTCACAATCACAACATCAATGAAACTCAAGACATAATATCAAAGACTACTCCCAACGATAACCAAAGACAAATCAATAAATCACTTCCAGACGACTTCAGTAAATCAACACAAATAGAATGTTAGACGAGAGTGTCATCGCATGGTTTCACATGAATTATCAAGACAACCTATCACAAGGTGCTGCTTCCATCTCTACATGGATTCTCCAGACAACCAAGTTAAGGTGCCGCCTCCATCTATTGTTCTCGTGACAGCCTATCTCAAGGTGCCGCTCCATACGGTTACTCATGCAGAGTCGTTAACCTTTTGTGAAGACAAGGCAACGACCTTGCCAACCACGACCTTCTCAGTCCCCTTTAGTCTGTGATAGCACTAACAAGCGGACGAGGCTTCTCAATTATCTTGTTAATGTTTAATCCCCACCCGTGGTTTATTACTTAGGTGATCACTTATTAATACAACTCTACGTGGGTTACCCTGATAGCCCCTTTGTGCGCCGACCCCCACTAGAGCGACTTTCTCTAGACACTCAAGCACAAGAATACCCAACACAACAAGATTGTACCACAAGAAATACTGAACCAATCACATGGATTCTCTGCGAGGCATAACCATCTCGCCATAACATATGAAACATAACCACAAATGGTACAATCCAAAAGCAAACTAAAACATAACCATGGTCAGAACATAGACCAAGCATCAAAATACGATATCACAACTAACATCAGTTTCCCACCTCTGGAATTTCTTAAACAACAACTCAAGTTTCCTACAACAAGACAAACTGACTCTAGGGTTTTCCCACAATTCATAAACTCGAATAAAGGAAAATCACAAAGCATTAAACGAATATTCTCAAGAGTAAGAAGTTCGTAAAACAACACCATAGAACTCATTCAAAACTCAATAAATTTCACCAAACAATATGTCAATAACTCGGAAAAGTTCAATTTAATTTAAAAAGCACAAGATTCATCTCTCACTTTCTCAACTACACTTAATATTGCAATTTTCCTAAAATTATCATTTAATACCCATAATCACAATATATCAAATCTTCTATAAATATATATATATAATAAAACAAAACATTTATTTAAATTTATGCATATAAAACATATTATCAAATTTATAAAATATCTTACTAAAAGCAATACATGTTAACCTTAGTATTACCAATAACTTTTATTTCTATATATATATAAATATATAAAATAGCGAAATCCATTATGAAGAATTATCTATAACCAAAATATTATTCTAATCAATAATCAAAGGAAGTCATAGTTAAAAGAAAAGAAGAGACGCATTTAATACTTTCCTTACCAATATGGAGGAAGTATGGTACTGCGTACCTCCCTCATGGGATTCTGCAACCTCTACTGCCCTTGCATTGGGGACGGGGGTGGTACAGCCTGGCCGACCACCCACTACTATAATAATAAAAAATGCATTTCACTCATAAACTTTCAAACACGAACCCCAAGTAAAATAATTCATTAAATCAAAAATAGAATAAGAAACTGCGGATTTGCAATATACGCCGATTTATATATATATATTTTAAGTTTATATTTATAAAAAGGTAAAAACAAATGTGGATTCAGAAGTAATATAAATTTTATTCTTAGTACCAAAGACGAATCCCCAATATATTTTTATATATATATATATAAAATATCTATATTACTTATTTATTTTTTTAATTTTATTGTATCCACAACAATCAATAATAATGTGAAATTCAAAGACAAGGGTATTCTATTCATTCTGAAACACAACCAAAAACTGGTAAAACGTAATTATGAGAAAATATATATGCCTATATTTATCTTTGTTTATATATATATATATTTTATTTTTCGAAAATACCTCTTAATCACGGATATCTATGCAGTGCAAAGGTCTGCAACTATGTAACTTATAAAAATAACACAATCCATATATATATAAATTCATCATATATTTATTTATTTATTCTGTATAAACATATATTTAAATCTATAAATGTATACATATATATTTAAACAAAATTTATGACAAAGAAATAAGAACCTTCAGATTTTCATACGAGATAGAAAATAAAACAGATAATCAATTCAATCAGTAATACACATAATTTTATTCCAACATTAAGTTTCACAATTATATGGAAGAATTATTGAAGATTCTACTATAGTCTTCCTACCAAGTAATCCAAGGGTTTTAATCTGAACAAGTTTTCAAATCACAAAACTTCATTCAATCAATCTTCGAAAACCTAGCAACCAGATTTGTTACAGAACAATGAAATATTAATAACTTAAAAGGAGAAAACTTGGAGTCCTTTGTCTGAAGAAGAATCCCTTTTGTAACCTCCTCTCGAATTCCTTCCGGAGTTCCTTCTCGGTCGCCTCCTACAGCTCTCTTTTCAAATCTATCTATCTTTAAATCAATTATTTTCCCGAGAAGTTTTTCAAACAAAAATTCTTTTCTTTTCTTTTTATTTACCCCCCAAAAACAATAGAGAAAACTATTTTTGTGTGTCAATCATCTCCTCATAAAAATAATAAATCAAAATAAAGATTCAATAAAGCTCTTCTGCTTTCTTTTCTCAAAAATCCTATTTTCTTATTGGTCCTTTTTCCAGCTTTTAAAAGCACAACTTATCTATAATTTTAATTAAAATAATTTATTTAATCAAGATATTATCCGCACATGATTTTCTAATTTAATATTAATAAAAAGATAATATTTAATTATCCTCATCAATATTAATTTAATTTAATTATTATCAACAATATTAATTTAAAATAATTATTTACTCTTTTAATAGAATTAAATCACTTTTAATTTACTATATATTAAATTTAACATCCTACTAAATCACAATTAAATCAAAACAACTAGACAACTTTAATCAATTATCTTATCAAATAAGATTAATTAAATAAACATGAACCATAAATAAAATGAATACTTCAACAATCAAACTACACAATCAACGAGACAAAAACTTCAGTCATGACACAACAACGTACAACAGGACGAAGGACTTGGGACGGGGACACTTCCAAACCTACTCCCTTTTTCAACATTTTTACCCATTGGGTTAATTTATTGCTCGCCCTGTCCTGCTGAAGCAGGTGGAATCGAGACTTATTCCTGCAATCCTGCATCCAAATAAATGTCAAGTAGCACATGTATATATATAATCAAACATCCTGTCATTGAGGCGAAATTGCCGATTAGCGGGGCGCTTTTCGTGAGCAGTGATGCTGTGTCCTCTCACCTAATCTATTCTAGCACAATTGCAATGTCGATAGCCGAACTAGCATTTCTAACCAAATTGATCATAAAGATAACATGATTATTTAGTCACGCATCATAACTAATTATTAAACTATTGCATTAAAATATCTTGAATTCAAAATAACATGATCACCATGGAATCATCACATCGACATATAAAACATTAATGAAAACTATTTGAATAAACAAGAATCCAATCAACACACAGAGTATTATAAATTATACCAATAATGTCACAAGAAGCAAACAACTAAACTACGCATCCACACACACCAAGTCGGTGAATGAATCGCCAACACAATTCAGTATCATGCTAACACACAAAAGAAACCAATAGTAGCAAATAGTATCAGAAACATGGGGGTATTACAATAGATAAATTCATAATAATGATAAATTGATTCAAAACAACATTACAAACTTTAATTTTTCACATCAATTCTAAAAATTAATACACCTAACCCACTCATCTAGTTTTCATAAATTATTACAATTATCAATCTAGATTTAATCATCAAAATTAACTATATTTATTTCATTAACCTAATTAAAACTTATATTTTCTTTCACACTATTATTCCTTACAACTTTATTAAAGACTAAATATGGCCTAATAGTCAAAGGCTTGACCACTTACCCCTCAATTGTCCTTATCCCAAGGTTACTCTTGAGCAAAGAATTAAATGTCAAATGAAATGAAAGATCCCATGTGGCAATTTCCTTCCTTGGTACTTTGGTTTGGTTGGAATTCTTTAAAGCTAATCTATATCTCCAATCAATGTTGTAATTCACATGCATCAACTTCCTCAACTTTTCCCCACATACCTTAATCATATAGTCCAAATCTTTGATATATGTGGAGGATATTTTCCATGGTCTATGACCAATTTCCCCTCTCTATTTTTTTAATTTCCCTATTTAAAAAATTTAGATTACAAATTGAAATTTTGACTTAAGGAATAATGAATGGAAATATTCAATCTTAAAGTACAAGCTCTTACTATTTTACTATTCATTGTAATTTGATTCTCCATGCATGTAATTCAACAACTTGTTTTGTTGGATATACATGTGAATAGCTTCATTGTGTCTTATACTTGAACTTTCAAGTATATGGGTTGCAAGTTTCATAACACCCAGTATTTTTCAACCTACAATTTTACAAAACTTTATGAGATACAATGAAAAACATTTTGTTATTTACATATTAGAGATGTAATAAAATTAAACTTTAAATTTTATAACAAATCTTGGTTAGATAAAAATCATGTTTCAAATTCTTCATATGATCAAAAAATAAGTAAAAAATAATTGCAAGTTGGAAAACATAATGTGGTTGTGAGTTATTTCATTTTTCTTGTTCAAAGCTCAAGGGTGGTGAGATCAAGGGGGAATTACAAGTGGGTGATACATAACAAAAAAACTAAATTGACCTGATGGGTGACTAACAAATCTTATGTGTTTAATAAGTTTAAATAATTTAAGGCTTTGGTTGAGAAACAATCAGATCACAAGATAAAAGTGTTGAGATCAGATAATGGTGGTGAATATTGTTCTAGGAAATTTGATGATTATTGAAAGCATGCAAGAATTGTGAGAATGAGGAAAACTACTCCATACACCTCAACAAAGTGGAGTAGCAAAAGGATGAACCAAACCTTAATGGAAAAGAGCTAGGCATGTTAAGAAGTAGTATTAGTGCTAAGCTAGATCGATGCCTTTGGGATGAGGCTATAAGTACTTCTTGTTATTTAATCAATAGATCTCCTAGTTCATCTATTGAAGATAAAACCCCATATGAAATGTGGTTAGGAAGGAAACCTAGTGGGTAAGTGCACAAAGTTTAGTCCACGAAATGTGGAAGTTTTTTCCTTAGTCAAAAAAATGAAACTGACATTGCAAAAATGGGATCCATACCATTTAGCTTCAAGATCCCAAGCCTAAATGTAAAATGGGATCCATTTCTAAAAAATGGGACCCCATTTGATAAAAGTCCCTGAGCAGAAGCCGAGATAGGGAACGAGATCCCAATTTGTACAAAATGGGATCCCAATTTATAAAAATCAGGATCCCGATTTGTACAAATCGGGGTCCCATTTTGTAATGGTATAAAAATGAAAAAAACTTGCATTTTACCAATCCACAATATCCCTAGTTGTGAGTGACAACGATACAAAAAACAACAACCAGTGCCATCCACCCCATTTTTTATTGAAATTGTCAATAGAAGAATTTATTTTAGCATGTTTTTTTTAAATTTATTTGGCGTTTTAAGCATTTTATTTCCTGTTATAGTAGAAATGAGGAATTGTAGAAATAGATGAAAAAATGCAATGAAACTTGAAGATATTGAATAGAAACGAAAAAATGAACCTTGAATTGTATTTTAGAAACAAAATTTAGTTTTTGAAAACTAAATTGTTCGATCAAACCAAAAACATTTTATTTGAAACCCTAATTGAAGCGAAGCAAAATATTGCATTTTCAAAACCATAGAAATTGAAATGAAATAAAAAAATTGCATTTAGAAACCCTAATCAAAGCTTTTTTGAAACCTAAATTCAAATCAAAACAAAAATTGAATTTGAAACCCTAGTTTGGAAATGAAATGAAAAAGTGCATTAAAGGGAAACCCTAATTGCTTAGAAATTGAAACCTAAATTAGTTGAAACAATTTTTTTGCTAAAACCCTAAATTGAAATCAAACAAATCATTTGATTTTTGAAAACCCTAATTTAGGAGCTCAAGAAAGGGTTCATTTGCATTATATGAAGAAAATGATATGTTAAACTTTAGTTTTGTGTTAAATTATAATTAGATTAGAAAACAATAGATCAAAGAATAGTTACAATTCAAAAATTTTATCAATGTTTGTTTGCAAATTTAGTTAGCAAATTCGTAAATCCAAGTGTACAATCGATTTCCAATTATCACTTAATTAGATATTATTCAACATTCATTTTTATTTTATGTTTTGATCTCTCTTATTCATGCCTTGTTTCCATTTCATGTTTGCATGTGTTTTCTATTGTCTTTTGACAATCTTAACCCTCATTCTAGTCAATTACTTGTTAATTGGGCTTCTAGTTTACTATAAAGTCTCAATTGTTTTACTAGTTACCTAGACACTAAAAGAATCTAAATATTTTCTTTTTCTTTCTTTTTAGGTTCTTTCAATTTCAAACAATCAAAATAAAATACTTGATTCAACATTAACTAATTTTATATTATACATTGTATATCATAAAATCCATTTAAGTGGGAAATATTAATGAATTTTTTTTAAATAAAATAATCTTATATTCAATTAAAAAATGTCTAGTTAAAATATACATCAAAATCAATCTTAATAATACATAATTATGTGTTTCTATTACCAAAATAGTCAATCTATTCATAAAATCAAAAATATTCATAAACTAGGCACTAACTTGCAAGTCCATTATTCCAAGGGCCACCCAAACTTCACCCTAAGTTCGCTAAACCCTAAACCCTGAACTCTAAAATCTAAACCCTTAACACTAAATCATTCATTTTGTCTTAGGACCTTAAAATGAAATTTGGTTGCCTTAGCAACTTCGCCAAATTTTATTCCCTTAAGCCATGTCATTTTGTCATAGGACCTTACTACAAAGATCCCCTTAAGCCATCCTATTACCCTAAACCCTAAACTCTAAACTCTAAACCCTAAACCCTAAAGACATTATTTTTTCCTAGGCCATTAATGAATTTGATTGCCTTAGGAAATGTCACCAAATTTTATTCACTTGAGCCATGTCATTTTTGTCATAGGACCTCACTAGATGAAAATAGTGATATAAAAATCATCAATAAAATTAATTATTTTTTTCAAAAACAATAAAAGATTGACCAATAGAAATTAATTTTTTTTTCTTATATCCTTTTGAAGATTTTTAAAGTTGTCACTAGTTAAATTATGTTCCTCTTAATAAGCCATTTTCTTTTTTTAAACCTAGCCAAATGATATATTTATTCCACCAAACCCTAAGATTCTTTAAAAATTCACTTCATATAAATTTTTACAATATTAAAATAAAATTAGTCAATAGAGGATGGCTTTCCTTTTTCTTAAATAGAAAATTGGTTTTGATATTTTGCTATGAGGGAGCTCTCAAATTCACATATAAGTAAACATGTTTTGAAATCCTTTTTAATATTATTATTTATTAATTGTATCTAAAAATTTAGAAGATTATGAAATAATATTATTTTAAAAATTATACTTGATAATATTTTATTAATATTGTTGTGATATATTACTTTAAATTTAAATATTACCAAATTCATATTTTTGATAATAAATTAAACTATTTATTATGTTGAAAATATTTATATATTTTAAAATTCATAATTTTTTTAATTGATACTTGAAATAGATTTTATATGACCGTTTTAAAATAGAATAATAATAAAAATCATCTAATTATTATTTTACTTGTTATATTGTTAATTTATATTAATTTTGTTTCTCATAGTAAAAGTATAAATGATAATGTCTTAGATCTCAATGAAAATAAATAAAAAAAAAACATACAAGTTCAATACTCTTTTTCTAGTGTTTAAACATTTTATTCTTCTTATAGACACTTAAAATCAAAATTTTGACACAATATTTTTATTTCTATTATAATTATTTTTTGTGGTAGCGGTTGGGTTTGATTGGACTTTACCAACTGAAGATTTCCATTTAAATCTTGTCTAAGAATATCACAATCAATAAATATGAAACAAGTAACAATGCAATAACAAAACACCAATAATAGCAACACAATAATATATTTAAGTCTAATATTATAGCAATTGTTGCATTAAAAAATAATATAATAACATAAAAGATTATTGGAGTCTTTAACAAAGCAATGAAGGCCATAAATTATGAATTAAAAGTAATATAATAATATTGCAAGGGAATTAATAAGTCATTTTATACTATGCAATTCAAACTACTTTTATTATGTGAAGTGATGAACGGAATATGTCTACGAAAATATTATTTAAATCGTCGTTTAGAAATTAGGATTTTAGGTTACCAATAATTATAAATAAAATATAAAAGAAATGAAATGAAAATTATAAGATGGATAAATTATTAATATAAAGATTGTTAGAGACATACAAATACAAATAATTTAAAGACAATATTAATATTTTTAAAAATAATAATATTAACTATAAATGTAAACACAATTCTAATTAAAATTATAAAAACATATTAAATATAAAAATAATTAAAAAATTAAATACAAGCACAATTCAAATAACAAGTCTCTTTTAAAAGATTGTTAAATATAAAAAAAATATTTAAAGAAAAATATAATTTTGTAGTAGACATACAAATAATTTAAAGATATTAACATTTTTATAATATTATTATCTATAAATATAAATACATATTCAAATCAAAAATATAAAAAAAATTAAAAATTAAGCCTAAATACAATTCAAATAAATTTAAACCATTTTCCAAAATTATTTAAACATAAAAATATTCCTTTTATTATATATATATATATATAATGAAAAAATATATTATAAAATTAAATTTAAAAAATGCTTATACAAAAATTAATAAAAAGTTGTTTTATATAAAATATAAAAGGAATTTTAAAAAATATATTATAAAATCTAAGAACCATCTAAGATCAAATCAACATTATTCAAAATGAACAATGTGTCACACCACCTATGAGGATGTTTGCATCTAGGGTGCAAACCCTTGTTGATGTTTTCAGGGCTATGTATGAGATCTTAGATGAGCATTAACAATGGCTAGAAGAGAGAACTTCTGATTTTGAAAAGCAAAACACAAAGAAATGAAGAGATGAAGTAGAGAGCCACAATAGTTTCTAAATTAAGACATGATCTTAAATAGTTATGAATTTATGAATTTGGTGAACGATGGATATTTTGTGTGATGAATTTATAAATGTGGTTGGATGGATATTTTTAGTGACGTGAATTTATGATTTTGTGTGGTTCTAGATGGATATTTTTAGTCACGTGAATTTATGATTTTGGTTCTAGATGGATATTTTTAGTGACATGAATTTATGAATTTGGTGGAATTTATGAACTTATAATGATGAATTTATAATAGTATATATTTTATGACTATCTACTAGATCATGATTTCTCCTATTCAAAAATTGTAATATATATACATATATATATATATGCATTAGACATAAAATGAGATTTTTTGTAGCTTGAATGTTTCAAGTTTATTGTTAGTATGTACACATGTATTAAAATTGCATATAGTTCTTAAATTTTGAAATTTGCATGTGTTATTAGATAATTTTCTTGTGTTGTAAGTAGGGTAGTACTTTACGTCACAAAATTTTCATTTATGTTGTTATGATCATTCTTTGTCTCATTAAGTTTTCATGATTATTTTAGTATATTATGTTCTCTTTATATTGCATTTCTATTTGTCAAAATTTTCATACATTTTATGAGGTATCCTTCATAATTACAATACATGATTTTCATATTTACATAAGATATTGGAATAATATATGTATATATGGGTATGTGTAGGATCATGGGGGCCCAAAAAGTGACGATGTCCAAAAAAGGAATTTTTAACATGTCCAAAAATGTGGAATTCACGCCTTTGAATTTTTTCAGGCTTGGGTACAATATATATGTTTTAGTTTGATAATACCAAACTGAAACGGATATCCATTTTGGAAAGCGTGAAACTATTTTTTAGAAAAACAAAATACATATTCGTTTTGAAGACCTAAACAACCCTCTTTAGTAAAATGGGCATAACTTTTTCTCTTATCAAAATTTTGACTTTTTACAGGCGTTGGAAAGGTAATTGAGAGCTCTACGCAATGGACTAGGTGATGTTTCTATATTGTACATGAAAAAATAATTATAATAATTTGAACTTCATATTTCATTTTTGAAACATCAAATGCCCACTACTTTCACATGCAAAGTCTTTTTTTCATGAGTTTTTTGTAACACTCATCTCAAAATAATTGAAACATTAGAAAAAGTAATGAATAATGAAGTATTTATATTTTTGTAGCAAAGAGATGAACAAATCTTCATAAATCATCATAACATATATCTTTATCCCTTTCTCTACCTCTCTATATATCGCTATGTCTCCTTAATCTCTGAACCTATCCATCCCTCCTTTCTTCTCTCTTTATCCTCTTTATACCTATATTTCTCCTCTCTCTCTCCTTGAGCTCCTAGACATATCTCTCTACCTCTCTCTCTCCATCCTTCCTTCTCTCTCTCTCAATCCTTCCTTCTCTCTCTCGGGGTCCCTTCCTCCATCTCCTCTCTCCAACTCCTCTCCCTCTCTCTCTATCTCTCCCTCCCTTTGAAGTCTCTTTTCCTCTTAAGTCTCTCTCCCACTTAGGTCTCTCTCTCAAGTCTCTCCCTCTTAGGTCTCTCTCTCTCAAGTCTCTCCCACTCCAGGTCTCTCTCTTTGTTCTCTCCCACTCCTTCTCTCTCTCTCAATGTCTCACACTCACACTCTCTCCCTCTCAAGTCTCTCTCTCCCACTCTCTCTCCCTCTCTCCATCTCACTATTTCATATTTCGTATAAGGAAGCAAATATGAAATGCACAATGTAGAGTAAATGTTGTGCAATGAAGAACAAAATAGTAGGAGTGCATGGAAGAGTATAGAGGAAAAGAAAACCACATAAACCCTCCCCACATTTCATTTTATGCATATGGTTGAAAGAAAAAAAATTACAAATATTTTTTTTTAAAAACTAAGTGCATGGAAAAATACCATCGTATTCATTGAGACTGGTAGAGGCTGAGTGAGGTTATAAACCTCACCTAAAAGAGAAAGGGAGTTGTCGAGAGTGCAGAGGCGAACAAAGAAGCACGAAGAGCCAAACAATGAAGCGTGGAGAGCCGAACAAGTTTCACTGCGAAACGAAATGAACAGTCGAGAATGTTTGCAAACAAAAGGAATGAGAGTCAGCGGGATATGTGAGAATGTGAAGCATTGAATGAACCTTGATCTCTAATTAACGTGCCTGACAATCTGAGTAAATGTGAAGTGACACGTAAGGCAAGTTGGTCAGTGGAGGAAATGAAGGAGGCGACGAGCGTTTAATGCTCTAAATTGTTCGTTCAGGGTGGCGAGGCTATCATGGACACACCGCCGTCTGATCTAGTGTACGTAGATGTGCTTGCCGATTAGGGAGCCAGTTGGGCTCCACTTTCGGGTGGAGGGAAAAATTAACCCATTTTGGACATGTCAGCGTAAATGGTGCTTGACAGGTGGAGGAGTGATTGATTTTTTTTTTTTAAATATGGACCAATGTACAAGTGGCAGGGTGACATGATGGACAAATTTTTAAACTTTTTTGGTCCATGTGGACTTCCAAAGTTGACCTACCCTACTTTGGGCCCCTCTCCTCTCCCCTAGTCATGTGGTTTACGTTATAGGCGGTAGAAGAAAAGTCAGAACATACCAACATGGTAGCGGCTATCCAGCCCTGAGAATGCACCGGGCATGGATGGATGAGCATCTGCAGTTTTTTCGTTTCTCCCGCCATCAGTCCTCATTTCTCTTGACGTCAAACTTCCACATGCAAACTCTACCCATTTTCTGTGTCATTTTTTTTTCACTGCTAATGTATTTTCTGTCTGATGTTTTTTCCTCTCCAAATGTATTTTCTCTCATTATTTTCACTGGATAGCGGCTATGACCTTTGCATTTTTCATAAAAATATTACTATTTAATTATAAAGAGATGATACAAATTTAAATAAATTCTAGAGTTAAAAAGAAATAATTATATAAAGAGTGCAAAGATATTATATTTTTCTTATGGTTTTAAAAATATTTGTATAATTTAATAAGTTTAACAATTAAAATATTATATATTTTATAATATTAATTTAAGTAATTATTATTTATTTTTATTTTTGAAATATAAATTAATTATTTATATTTTTCTTATGGTTTTAAAAATATTTGTATAATTTAATAAGTTTAATAATTAAAATATTATATATTTTATAATATTAATTTAAGCAATTATTATTTATTTTTATATTGAAATATAAATTAATTATTTATTCTCAAATTTATTTTTATTATAAATTAAAAGTATATAAAAATAAAGCATATGATTGAATAAAAATAAAGATAGGTATTTTAAATATTTTGGACATGTCTATTTAACATTTTTAATATTTATGTCAAGAATTTTAATATAAATTCTATGTGGTTATTATAAATTTAATTAATTATTATTTTTGAAAAAAATATTAAACATATTTAAATAATATATATTTTGATGATCAAGACCATTAAATATATGAATCAATAGTCTAATCACAAATACTAAGATTAATAATTTCATAGTTGATAGGAACAAATTAGACAATACATAAATTATTATATCAAATAATGTTTTCAATATATAAATAATATTTACTTTCTAATTCTATTATTTAAAAAAGATTATGTTTGAAATTCATTCTTTCATTCTTTTATAAATTATGATATTGTTAATAGATTTATGTAGTGTATGTAAGATACAAGTGTATGGAGGTCAAGATAAGGAACAAACTATTAATCGAAAATATGTTTATCAAAATCTATTAAATTATATAAAAAATCATAAATAAAAAACACATAACACATATTTTCAAAACATTTTGTGTTTAAAAAAATGAAAGATTAAATAATTGTAGATTTATTATCAATATGTTTATTTTGTATGTTTTTATTTTAAATAACATTTTAATATATTTATACTATAATATAATTTATAATTATTATTTTATTATTTATTATAATTAACTTAATATAATTAAAAAATGCATAATTTAGATTAATACAATTAAAAATATATATGGTAAAAATGAGGCATTCAATTAACTTGTAATTTCTAACCCTAACCCTAAGCCTAATCGAAATCCAACTTTATCTTTAGTTGATTTATTATACAAATCACCATTACTTCAATTATTTCTACTCTATGTCTTGGGCAAATAGGAGATCATGATGAACCAAACAATATCTTTAAGTGACAATTAAGATTGTAAAAAATAGACTTAAAAATAACTTCATATAAAAACTTGAATGAGTTATCTATACAATTTGAAAAAGGGTGTAATATAATTTCTAATAAATTAAATTTAGTTTATGGACTTCTTAGAAAAAAAATTTAAATAAATTTGGTGAAAAGGTGTCATTCTCCTCTCCTAAGTAGGGGAAAAATATACAATTTCTCTTCAAGTTATAGATATAAGAATGACAAATGAATAGGTGTTATGCATATTTGGGTGATTTTTGTAAAATTTAAAAATATTGTGAATGAACTTTTAATTTGACATTTTAATTTATTAAAAAATTAAAATTTGACCAACTTAAATTAGTCATTTTTCTTTTATGAAATTCCATCTTTTAAAAATTTATAAATAATTAAGTTTAGAATATAAAACATCTTTTTAAGATTTAAAAATATTTAAATGATTTGAAATTTGTTAATATTTATATATAGAAACATATATATATAAAAATATAAAAAATGAAATAAAATAAATTTAAATGTAAATATTACATATAATGTTTATCCTTTAAATTTTAATTGACATTATTTTTATGTAATAAAACTGAAAAATAAAAGAACATAAATTAAAAAATTATATAAAAATAAAAAAATAATATGAAATATTAAAATATTAATAATTGGATGTATTGCGTTACAAACGGCCAATAATCCCTCCCTCGGCTGCTCAGTTTATAGTGAATGTTACCTAATTAATTAGCAGGTTTCTTCCGCCAGATTTTTTACCGTGTTTTTGGGTTTTGCTGCCAGTTATGCGCTCAGTTGATTTGACAAAGTACGGGAGGCACGGCACTGTGGGGCGGCAAAAGTTTGCAGATAAAATACGGCGGGCGGGAGAAGCAAGGCAGCCACATCCATGGACATCATGCCCATGCATCCATCACCCAGGGAATAGGCAGTGGCTATCCAACCCCAGGAATGCACCGGGGCATGGATGGCTGCCCTATCCATGTTGCATGCCTCATCCATGCTACGGCCGGCCGGCAGTTCCTTGATTTTCTCGCCTCGCCCTCAGATTCTGTGCAAACTTTGCAGAGTTTAATTAAAAAGGTGATAGGTAGCTAAATCAGATGAGCCACTATATAAATATTAAAACTTTATATTATTAATTTAAACGTCTTTCACTGTTGGTAATGGCGTTTAATAAAAAAAATTAAAACTTTTTAAATATAAAAATTTAACATTTAATTAAAAAGATAGGGATTATATTTCAATTTTAATTTTTTTTAAATATATATTATATTTATTTTATTTCTTTCTATAAAACTTTCAATATTTAACTATAATTTTAAAATTGTAAAAAATACTTAAATTATTAATAAAATTTAAAAGTTTATTTTAATGTAAAATACATAAATATTTAGTGTAAAAAATATTTAAATTCTCAAAAAAAGTTTCTATTAGATTAAATTAAATATTTAAATTTTGATATCGTTAATATAAATTAATAATAGAAATTTTGATTAAATATATATATGTATTTTTTTAAATTGATTATGAATTTAAAAAATATCAAATCAATCAAAATTGTTTCTATTATCCAAAATACTAAATAAATAAATTATAAAATATTATAATATAATATATTGACCAAAACCTATTATCCAAAATATAATGAATACAATTTGAAGAGCATGAATTATTGATTATATATTTTTCTTTTTTTTAAAATAATAATCAATATTGAACATCACATATTATACTATAACTTAAATATTAAAATTTAATGTATAAGTTTATAAATATAATATAATTTTATTTTTTGAATTATGGTTTGGTCTAGGTTTCAATTAGTAAAATAGTTATAATTAATCTTGATATTGGAATCAGGGTTAATATTAGAGCTAGAATTATCATTAGAGTTGGAATGAGAGTTAAGGTTAGAATTCAATTATAGTTAGGGTTAGGTTTAAGTTAGGATTAGAATTCAATTAGGATTAGGATTCAATTAGGATCAGGGTTCAATTAAGGTTAGTATTAGGATTCAATTATAATTAAGATGATTAATTAGTGTTTGGGTTAGGATTTAATTAGGGCTAAGATTCAATTGGGGTGGGTTAGGGTTCAATTGATGTTCAATTAGGGTAAAGGTTCTAAGATAAAGTTTGGGGTTAGGCTTAGGGTTGGGGTTAGAATTCAATTAGGATTATAGTTAGAGTTACAATTATGGTAACAGTTAAGATTCAATTAGGAATTAATTATGGTTATGGTTATGGTTATGATTTATATTCAATTAGGTTTAGGGTTCAACTAAGGTTAGGATTATATTCAATTATAGTTAGGGCTAAAGTAATGTTAGGTTTAGGTTTCATTTAGGCTTAAGTTTAGGGTTTAATTAGGGTTGCATTTAGAATAAAGGTTAGGGTTAGTGTTTAGGTTCAATTAGGATTGAACTTCAGTGGGATGGGATTAGGGATTTAGTTTAATTAAGGTTGAATTTCAACAAGATTAGGGTTATGGTTAGGATTAGGATTCTAAGATAGATCCTAAGGTTAGGGTTTATGTTCAATTGAGGTGACATATCTATTAGGGTTAGGGTTAGGATTTCCAAGATAAGATCGGGTTAGAGCAAGAGTAAGGATCACGGTCAGGGTTGGGGATTAATTAGTGTTAAGGCTAGGGTCTAATTTGGGTTAAGATTCAATTAGATTTAGGGTTCAAGTGATGTTCAATTAGGGTAAGGGTTGTAGGCTAAAGTTTGGGGTTAGGGTTAGGATTGGGGTTAGAATTCAACTAGGGTTAGGGTTAGACTTACAATTACTATAAGAGTTAAGATTCAATTAGGACTTAATTAGGGTTATGGTTAGGGTTCATCTTTAATTAGGATTAAGATATACAATTAGAATAATGGTTAGCCTGTTCATATAAAAGTAAGTTTCTAAATTAATATACTTAAAATTAAAAAATATTCAAGATATTTTTACAACGAAATATCATTTGATTTTTTTTATATAGATTTATTTAAGTAATATTTTTCAATAAAAAATATGAATAAAAATGAAATATCTTCAAAACCTTTCAAAAATAAAAAATCATTCATATTCTCCAAATTTTAAGTTTACCTATATGGTTTGAGGTACAATTAGCATTTGTAAATGTTCAAAGTATTACAATTAGGGTTTGCAAAAGTTCAATTATGCTTTGGGTTCAAGTTCAATGAAAAACAAGCTTCAATTAGGATAATAATGATATAAGAATAATATTATTTTATATAAAAATTTATTTGTCCTTATAAGTATTTTTATAATATATTAATAATTATATCTTAATATAGCAATAAAAAGTTAATAACAAACTTAACTTATTATTAGGGTTAGTTAATATATAATTTAAAGTTTTTTTATTAATATAATAATCAATTATTAACTATTATAGTGAGGATTAGGGTTAACTTATTATTATACAAGGGATTGGAATTTCCACTTGGGGTAAGATTTAGAGTTGACATTAGGATTCAATTAGTATTATCCTTAGCATTATAATATATTTAGAGCTCCACAAAATTATATTAATCATATAATGTATTTTAAATTAGATATGATTTGATGGTAAACCTCCATTTTCTATGAGGAGTAAGTCATTATACTATATATATATATAATATTCTAAAAAACTTAAACAAACATTAGAATTTATATTCACTTTATATTAAAAAAGTTTCAAATTTAAAGATTTATTTAAAATCAAATTTAAAAATTATAAATAATTTTTTTTTTATCAAAATTTCTATTATTAATTTATATTAAAGATATCAAAATTTTAATATTAAAGAAATAATTGTCTTCATTAAATATTTATATATTTTACATTAAAATAAAATTTAAATTTATTAATATTTTAAGTAATTTTGACAATTTTAAAATTATAATTAAATATTGAAAGTTTTACAGAAAGAAATAAAATAAATAAAATGTATATTTAACAAAAATTAAAATTGAAATATAATTTTATCTTTTTAATTAAATGTTAAATTTTTATATTTAAAAAGTTTTAATTGTTTTTTATTAAATGCCATCACAAACAACAGTGTTTAAATTAATAATAATATAAGTTTTAGTATTTTATACTGTGGCTAGATGGCGTTGCTTTCATCTGGTTTAACTATCACCTTTTTAATTAAACTCTGCAGAGTTTGCACGGAATCTGAGGCGAAGTGAGAAAATCGAGAAAGTGTCGGAAGCCGTAGCATGGATGAGGCATGCAACATGGATAGGGCAGCCATCGATGCGGTATCCTGGGGCTTGACCGCTGTCGTGCATTCCTGGGGCTGAATGGAGCATTGCCCAGTGAGAGCATGGTTGACAGCTTGATCATCCTCAGCCGTTGATTGTTTCAAGCAGCTTCCAGACGAATTAAGCTTTGCATTTAGTACGGTGCCGGCGCCTCCATCATTATGCGGTTTCCCACGCGATGGGTCCCACGCGCTTATCTTGACTTCATCAGTAACAACAGAAACTTGGTAGTTTGGTCTTCAATTCAGCTGGACAATACTACTAAGAGCCGGCAGTTCAGAGAAAAGGTTTATGACCCCTACAATATGCACACCAGCCCAATGGAAGTCATTTTATGCTTCGATCCTCAGCAGAGCATGTACGTTCAACTCCTATGTGACCTGGCGCAAAACACTCAAGTTTTGAGAGCAGGAGCCATTTTCGCCTCTGCCTTGGTTAGGGCAATACATTTCTTGGAACAACAAGACCTCACTGCTAAACAAGAATTCAGCAATCCAAGATACCCATGGAACATATCAGAGTGACGAGCTCAAAACACCCTCTGTATCGTGACCGTCTATATCGTGACCGTCTCAAATATTCTTTGTTTCTTTCTGTCTTGCTCTCAAATGCCCGATCCTCTCCCGTACTTTCTTCCATGTCTTCTACCGGAAAGATAGATTCTGCGAAAGGCCAAGTTTCAAACACGAATGTGGAAAACGGGAAGGAAAAGGAACGGTCACGATCTGAGTGATCGGCTTGCATGCTTAGAGCTTTCGAGAGGCCATTTAACACAGATGTACGAAAACTATTAATGATAACATTGGGTGTACATATTTTATATTAAAAGCTGTGTAACATACTCTAAAACCCTCGTCGAAACCTTATTTTCAGGCTGTAGCTTGTCAACATTTTCCCTTAATTTACCTTCCACACTTTTTTCCGCGTACCCATTAGGTCAATTAGACAATATTTTGGTAAAAAAAATTTTGCATACGTTTGTAAAGTACATTAGGTCAATTGGTAATTAGCAATGGAATATACAAGAGCATTGAGCATATAACGACTTGCCTAAATTATGAGGACACCCATCTGTAATTGGCATTGGTACGAAAGCATGGAATGCATATGTAGGAAATTTAGGTAGGGAATCATAACATTCACACACAGAACATGATAAACACAGTTATAACCCCTATAATACAACAATAAAAGAATAAACACTTATGATATTACTATCATGATTCAATTGTGTAGTTTTACGAGTCAAACACATTGACCCATGTTTCATGAGTAGTGGTTCACAAGAACCCATCTCTCATGATAATGAATGGTCCACATAGCACTCATTGCATCTAGGTGATGCTCACAGAGGTGAAACTGGTCGTCCGGAGTCACCATCCAGTGCTCAGCTCCTGGTGGTAGCTGAATAAACTGTTAGACAGTTATACCCGGTTGGGAGCATAAAGAAGCTTCCATTTTCACAGAGGTAAAGACGTCTATAGGTAGCCTAATTAGTAGCTGAAAAGGCCAGCCTTCACGACTCATTTTGCTTGTCAACGGTAGAAAAGCGAAGAGAGCCCTTGCAAGGCGGTTGGCAACCGTTGATCCGTTTTGCTAAGAAGTTACAGCTCATGTTGATTTGAGTAGCACAATGAACAACGTACTTGCTAAGGTTGCGTGGTAGGAAGGGAAAGTGGAGTGACGTGCAGGCCAATCCCATCTTCAGCGCACGCATCATGACCATCGATTCATCAAATCTTTTTGCAATCAGAATGGAAGGGCACATCTTGTACAAGCATTCAAACAAGGAGTTTTTTATATACAGACAAGACTTATGGGAATGCCAACCATGTTATTCAATTTGATGGCCTGTATGTCACTCAATGCTACATTAATTAGCAATATTTCATGCAAATATTTGATTATTGAGCTTCGTATGCTAGGTCGTCGTTTTGTCTTGAGTTGCCTTCCACGTTTTCTTTGCTGACTAGGTGATGACCTTTTCTGAGTTCGGTTTCGTCGTTTACTATCCAATTTTTCGAATTGTGCGATTTTATTGACTTCCCCATAGCTTTTAAACGAGCAATGAAAAATTTGTTTTGTTTTGTTTTTTTTAATATGTTGAATCTTCTAATGGGTTGCGAGGTTGTGTGGTTGGTAGGTGGCATTCTGCAAAGCAATTCACGTGCTGTATCTCTGTCACCACATTTTGCATGGAGCTCAATAATCTAGTAGTTCTAAAACACCGATATTTTTAGATCTACTTTTTGTTTATTGTGAATAGATTGCAGTAGCAGCCATGGAGAGATTGTCCTGCAATCTCTGCCTATTTTTTCTTATCAACATTGTCCACTGTGCATAAGACAATTTGTGCAGAATCTTGAGGTAAGTCGCTTGCCATGGTTTGAGCGAGTTTTTCTTGTGAATCTGCACACAGCCAGATCATTTCTAGCTGTTTTTTATTTCATTCTAAAACAATTCTGTTGTTATTCCATTACAAAAATACAGGTAGGTGCTATTGTTTTAGAATTCCCGGCGAGATTTCGATCGACCTGCCACTGCATATCGGCTGTGATGGGAAAGTTAGGGGCCATCGTTGGCGCTTTTGGGGTTGGTTATCTTGCTGATGATAAAAAGGGGTTCGGGAAACTCAAGACTGCTCTGTATCTGCTCGCTTTTACCAATGCTCTGAGTTTCATTTTCACATTCTGGTGCCTGAAACAAATGGCGGATCCCTCGAAGAAATCTCTGGAGAAACAGATGGAGTTGAAGAGAAAGACAAGGAGCTTAAAACTCCACTCACCCTCTGTATAGCCAAATTCTCTCACGGAAATATCTCAACAAAAAGCGCCTGCAACTTTACTTGGGTCACCTCAATCACAGAGTATTGTGTAATCGACCAGCTCTATTTACAGAATAATCAATGCTGCACCAATTAAAACTGCGTGAATTCTGAGCATGTACTTGTTGCCATAGACCCCTAACTGCAAGTTGCATATTAAAAACAGTATAGCGACCGGCGGGATAAATAAATGGCCATGATCAGTTCAATCGTGGGACGGTCAGTTAGTCATAGCCGGCTAATTGCAAGTTGCTTAATTCGTCTGCAGCCTGCAATCAACGGTTGACAAGGAACGAACTGTCAACCATGCCGTATAACGCGTTTATACCCGTTGAAGAACAAAATGAGCCTCGAGAGCTCAAAAAGGGACACGCCGAAGGCATAATTCTTTTATAATAGTAATCTGTTGCTTTGTTGAGGTATTTGTCAAAAATCTTATTTTAACATTACAATAATCATAGGCATAATTCTTGAGTCATGACCACAAATTTCGAAGCATTTTGTCCCTTGTGTATGCTTTTACATTTTGCATTATGTCCCTTGTGTATGCTTTTACATTTTGCAATAATGTCCACTGGCACTTACAACCACAATATCTGACAGAACTCCACTGTTTGATTATGCTCTGATGGATGTGCATGCCCTGTTCCAAAGCTCCAGTTTTTTTCATACTGGAAGGTGCTGGCAAAGGTTGTGGAGATTGGCTTTACATGTGCCAATTGCATTTACTTGAAAGTTTTCAAAGCCCTTCGACAGACCCATTTGTGCATTGCATGAAACTGCATTTCTTTGAGGCATTTTGTGTACATGTCTACCAAGGAACCTGCAAGTACAACATTCTGGAATAATCTACTTTCAATTATATATTGGTTTACATGTCAATCCCCTCTTGCGAGTTTCCTATTTTGGTGCAGGCCAGAAGGATGCTGGCAAAGGTTGTGGAGACTGGTTTTATAGCTTCCAATATAAGTTTCCAAGGGGTTTTTAACAAATCCATTTTGTGCATTTCCTGCAACCATTTACGTTATAAACAAAACAATGTAATGTCGTATCAGAATGTAAAGGCTATGATCATAGTTTCTTCCAACAATTTGAACAATTGCACAGTTAACAGTAAAGAGGGTTTGATCTCACAATCATTAGTGGTGACCTGTTTTGTTGCATAGTAGACAGGCGAAATCTAAGCCTGTTTTTATCTGGGTTTTTGTGACAAGAGGCAACAACCATTAGACCTCCTTTTATCATTAGGACTGTCAATTTGACAATAACTCAACAGTAATAACTAAAAGAAATTGTATAATAATTGTATTTTTAAATTGAAGAACATTTTGAAATAGAATCAAAATCGGTAAAAGACGAAAGCCTATTCAAATTAACCAGATGATTTTTAGACAAAAGAAATCAAAATCAACATATTCAAGAATAAATAATACTCATAAAATACTAAAATATACACAACTGAAAACAAGGAATTCAAGGAACAGAGCTAGTAACTTAGATGCTAAACAGGCATTTCATTTCTAGCATCATTTCTAGAATGTTAGAATTACACAGCCCTATGTCACAGCATCTTGATCAAAATTTATTGTGCTATCCTCAATCAAACCTCTTATCATCCATGCAACCATATTGGAGTCTAGTAAAGGCACACATGCAGTAGAAACAATGAGTAGACAGATGATGGAAAGAGGCATTTCAAAGTTCAGAACAATGAGAACTACAAACATGCCTAGCTCTGAAAATCACTGACAAGTTACATTTGGAATTACTGGAAAATGTGAAAAATAAAAGGAGCTTTAGAATCTTTTTGGAATAAATAGTATACTAAGAATCCACAAGATGGTCATCACAGATTTCACTCTTTGCTAACCTGTAGATGCAATATGAAAAACAAACAAGTTCAACTTCTACTTTCTAAAAGAACTAAAAGTTCATGACTTGCACAGACCATGAACAATGAATAATTTCAACCATTTTACAAATTGTTACCATTTCTTGAAAAGAAAAGCATATAAATCACAAAAGCAACTGTATCTTTTCCAATTCCAAAAATATGATGTATACATAGAAAAAATCTTTCAAATAATAGTGTTTATAACTTTATATAACATGAATTTATCTAGTAGGCTAAAAAGGACATTCAAATTATACAAGTGAATACAAATTAAGACAGTATTTTTCTGTAGCACTTTAAATAATCTCAACATTGACTAGACGATGAGTGTATCAGGCCTGGTAGATATGAAAAGAAGGACAATGTTTTACAATGGTCTATACAATACAAAAGGGGTCAGTCGTAATAATATGTGGACA
>VDFB02176478.1:0-50442 GCA_007258455.2 Sequoia sempervirens
TGGAAGAACCATACATTCCACAGCCCACTCAACTTGCTCATGCTGAATCAGCCTCTCCATTCTTTTGAATAACACAATCCGAGGACCTCCATTGGACATTCCCCTTAGCACTACCTTCTTCCCATCGGATTGAAACTTGAGCTCCATTGTTTGTAGATTGAGAGAGATTTCCCCAAGTGAGCGTAGCCATTGAATACCAAGTACGACATCCATGTCACGAATAGTAACTACATAGAAGTCATCTTTGACTTCATAGTTTCCCAGCTACATAGACATGTTAGGAACCCTTCGGTTGCAAGAAATATGAAACCCATCAGCCACCATGACTTTGAACCCTTCAAATTCTTCAATTTTGAGACCTCTCTTTGCAACCACTCCTTCGTCAATGAAATTATGTGTTGCCCTAGTATCAATTAAGGCAACAATACGGTGACCACCAATCCCACCACGAACCTTGAAAGATTCGTTCTTTTGGAAACTAGAGAGTTGGGCAATAGGGCCCCCAACTCCTTGCTCATGATCGAACTCTTCTGGGGCTCTTTCCTCCTCGCTGTCCCCAAAATAGGACTGCTGATCAGACATATCAGATTCTGATCCATAATCAGAATAGGCCCCCATATGCTTAGAATGCCCTCTTCCATAGCATCTATGGCCCTTAATCCAAGATTCCTTACAAGTATAACACTTGCCATCCTTTCTAAGCTGCTCACATTCCACATCAGTCAACTTAGGTGGAAACTTCTTATACTGATTTGAAACATGCTTCATGTCCCTCTTATGAGAAAAAGGCTTAGACTGAAATTTTGGCCTAGGGGCAGCCAATTCCATGCTTCTTGCTTTCTTGATTTGGCTTCTTCAAAACTTGGTGATTCAAATGCCTTAACCCATCCCTTCAATGGTTCCATCAAACCTTCTGAGAATAGAACAACTAGTCTTATTTCAGTGATGTTGGGCACCATCACAGAAAGTCTTTGGAAATCTCCAATGTATGCTTCCAACACACCATGTTGTTTCAGTTGTGCAAGCTCCCTAAACTTCACTTCAGGATCCTTAGTGTCGAACCTCTCAATCAGCTTGTTGGTGAACTCATCATAGGTCTAAATGAGGTTGTGGCCAAGAGTGACCAAACTATGGTACCACCACTCATGGGCAGCTCCTTCCAAATGCAACGTTGCAAACTTTATGGCATCTTCCTCCGGCATGGGCCTTAGCGATAGGTAGTTTTCCAACTTCTGAACCCACGACCTTGCTGAACACTTATCACTTCCATTGAAGTGAGCCAAAGACACCTTCCCAAGGGCTTGTTGATAGTCAGTTCTAGGAGCCATAGGAGCTCGGTTATCAGCTCTTCCTCCGTTTCTTTTGTTTCTATGGTTCAAGAATTGATCAAAGGACCATTGGTCTCTAAGATCAAGGGGTAAGGTGGCATACTCCATGTAGGCTTGCTTGGCATCATCTGCAAAAAGAATGGCAGCTTCAACTTGTGTTTCCTTCCTCTGAGTGAATGTAGGAAAGAGTGGCCTAGAAGCTGATCCTCTAGAGGTGGCCTCATGTTGGCCAATAGTCCTGTCTCTCCCATTGCCATTGTTTCCATTGACACCACTATTTTCTCCTGTGGCATTTTTTTGACTAGGAGTATGATTCTGAGCAGCCTGCTAATCCATTCTTGCAAGCAAACGGGACATCATATCAATCATCCCATCAAACTTCTTCTCCGTCCTATCCTCCCTTTCATCCATGGTCTGCTTATGACTATCTGACATGTTCTCAACTGCTTTACCAATATCTACTACTTTCCCTGTTTCTCTCAAAGTCTCTGAAAAAGTATCTGCTTCTGGCACTGGCGGAAACTATGACTGCTGTTTTCTGGCCTGACTTCTGGTGTAGTATCAGCAATCACTGTCACTCATTTGATGACTGATTCACTATAGGGCACAGGTTGGCAGGATCATGGCTCTGATACCACTGTAATGAACTGGACCAAATTTTATTTTATTTTTTTATTACAATAGGCAATGCAACACACACCCGTTAAGATTAGGTTTAAAACCAAAATGATGCGGAAAGCAATTCTAACCAAGGATGTACACTAGGATCCCGATGTTGGGCAAGGTGTGAGCATATGGTCAGAGGATCTTATGCATTGTTGAACTGAAGTAACTCTAACCAAGAATGCGCCCTAAGACCCGATGTGGGAGGAGGGGCGAGCATATGGTCAAAGGGGCAAGCCAGCCTCTTCCACTTATTTAGTGGGAAGTACAAGTAATTAAGAAGTGAGAATGCTGATAGTACTACTGTTCAGCTTAGAATAAGATAGTGTCTGTCAAGAACACAAGATTAGAAGCTTAATAATGCTGCAATAATGTATAACAACTCTCCAATACTCAACTAGACTTCCAAGACTCAAAACCAACTCCAATGACAAACTCCTACAATCTGATATGATTGAACATTGACTGAAAATGCATAACCAGCAACACTGCAACTCACTAAACTGCTCACCAAACTCACAATACCTCACCAAATGACTTCAAATCTGTTGCAATTGAACTCTGGGAAGATGGCGACCATGTCAAGACTAAGAAACTGCAAACAAATGAAATATATTTTATGTGCATGCATTCCAAGGCACCACAAGAAGGTACTACCCTCTTGGAAGGGCGATTTATTAATATAAAATCCAATTCACAACTAAAAAATCTGAAACTTGCCAGGAAGGGTCACCCCTAGCTGGAAAATGCATACATGAAACACCCAGAACAAGATTATTTTTTATTTTTTGATTTATGAGCAAAAACAACATTCATCTATACTAAACCAGCAACTCCAAAAACTGATAGAAAATGCAAGAACTCAACTACAATGTGCACAACTACTCTCAAGGACCAAGAACAACCAAAATCTCAACTAGTTGTTGTCTTTCAAGCAAGAAGTCAAGCCTAGGCTAGGAGGTATGCTTTCCTCGAAGCTATTCACTCACCATTTCGACAACATAACAACAGTGTAGACAAGAGATAGAGAAATGAAGAGCTGAGGCTTGCTTTATAGACTTGAGAGGAATCTTCTAGAAACTTCAAGAAGGGCACCCAAATTTCAAATTTGACTTTACCTCATTTCCCTCCAAAAGTTGCGTCCTTTTTTATAAGGTAACCATTTTAATCTTTAATAAAATAATCTCCTCTCTCCAAGTTGGCATCCCATTTCTCAAGCTTGATTTTTGACTTTAGAAAAATATTAAATTACCTCCAGATGAGGCGTCCACCCTTGAAGTCCCCCTTTCAGAACAACTTTAAGTCATATAGCTAGGCCAAGGGGTTATAACATTAAAATATAACATTATTTTAATTAAATTGACTTATCCCTCCAGAAAATGCATCAAAAGGCCAAAAATCACAATACCAACTGAACTAGCTGAAGAAGAGAGCCAACTGCACTAAAGCCAACAGGACCACTGCCAGAAATAGAATTTACTAAAAATAGCAAATTCATGAAGTTGCTCGGATCACCATGCATGCTATACCACTGCGAAGCTTTCTGAAAACCCAGAAAGAATCCGCAATCCAATCTCCAAACTTCAGGCAACAACCTCCTCAAAAATGGGAAACCCTAATTTTCACCCTCCGAGTAGCCTAAGGGTCTCCAGAATAAGCCAACGGTCAACTGAATTGATCACAATTGAGAAGGGGACATGACACACGCAGAATGAGGAATGAAGAAAAGAAGCTGTGAAAGTTGAAAAATGCAAAATTTTGACTAAGTCTGGAGACCATGGCTGCCCCAGGAGGAGATAGGCGCCCAACTCTTCAAGACATCAGATGACAGAATTAGGGTTCGTGCTCCAAGGCAATGTTGATCAGATTCCTTCCAGCTCCACAATGATTCCATCAGCTCAACAGTCAAATAAACCAATCATCCAGGAATTGAGGACAAACAGAGGGTTGAAACCAAGAAGCTGAATGCAAATCAAGAAAACATCAGAAAATATTCTAAGTCTCGAGGACTTGGATGCCCTTGGCCAAGGAGGGCACCCAGCCTTTTCAAAGCCTAAATCCAGCCAGTAGGGTTTGAAGATGTGTTCAATATTTTCAGAATCTTGTCAGCTTCGCAACGGATGTCTTCGTCAAATCGCCAGACGTGTTAATCATCGACAAAGCCAAGTCAAGCTGAAGACACAGAATGAAGGATCAACTTTGAAGGTTGAAAATCAAGAAAAATGGCAAAGTCTGGTGGATTTGGGCGCCCCAGAGAGAGATAGGCGCCCAAGTTTTTGGAAGCCTAAATGGATGAATTTGTAGTTGACCCCTCCAACACGACTTCCTCATATTTGAAGTAGCTTTCCAACGAGACCATTAGCAAGACAATCAGAATTGATGATCACCAGATATCAAAGGCAGAACAGAGGGAGAAAAATGACAAAATTCAAAAGTAAAGGTGAAAATTTCAGAATAAAAACTAACTCTGGAGGAGTTGGGCGCTCCAGCTAGCTAGGGGCACCCAAGCTTTTGAGCCCCATGATGCAGTTTTCAAAGGATGCAGCCTCCACAGAACCCCCCTCGGTATTCATCAAGCTCTACAACGAATCCAATCGTCAGCCCGTTGGAGCTCCAGAGCATCTAGAAGTGAGGATTCATCAGAATACAGTGAAAAGTTGGGAAATATTCTAACACTGGGAACCTTAGGCGCCCCAGGTAGCCAGGGGCGCCCAAGGATTTGAGGTTCCAAATCAATTTTTCTGGAGATGCAGCATCTAGAAAACCCTCCTCAAAATTCATCAAGCTATTCAACAAATCTAACAGTTAGTCAATCAGATTAGTCTAGCTCCCGGAATCGCGAAATCATCAGAACATCAAGGGAAGCAAGCAAGAACTTAAAAACCATAAAAATGGCTGTCTGGTAGAGATGGGCGCCCAAGAGAGAGACAAGCGCCCATGATTTTGAGGGTCCAGATGATGTCTTTCTCAGAAGCTGCCTCCAAAACAATCTCGCCAGGTTTGATCAAGCTCCGCGATGAACCATTCAGCTCGTCCATAGGATCAATCTGGAGGCCAGAAATCAAAGCCAAATTCGAGATGAAAAGACACAAAAAGTTGAAATTTTAAGAAAAATGACTAACACTGGTGATCATGGGCGCCCCAGGTAGCCAGGGGTGCCCAGCTTTTTGAGGGGTCAAATGAAGTTTTTATCAGAAGATGCCTCCAAAATAGCCTTCTCAGAATTAGTCAGGCTCCATGATGGATCACTCCGTCAGTTCACAGGATCCTCCGAGCATCCAAAAATTGAAGATCAAACAGAGGTTAAAAATGAAGCAAAAAAAAAAATTGAAAATGGTGAAAATTTGACAAAGTCTGCCAAACAAAAGCATCCCAAGTGGAGATTGGCGCCCAAGACTCAATGCCTCAGTCATTTTTCCAAAATTTTAAAGTTTTCATCATTTAGCATTCGAACAACGTCCACATTCGACGAACCTGCTCAGGATAAGCTCTGAACGATTTAAAGAAAAAGAAAGTAGATTCTCTCAAACCTCATCTTATTTAAAGAGAGCTTTTGCCTTTCATTATTCATTATTGCAGGTTGGCATCCAGAGCAAGAAGATTTTCTCTTTTCTCTCAACGAAGATTTGAAGACTCAAATGACATGCTTTTTCAGTGTTCTTCATGGTTTCAAGATCAGTGAGCAAAGAGGAATCCTTTTTCGTGCTGTGAACTTCTAGGCTGTTGCTTTTTCAAAACAGCCACTCAGTTTTTTTTGTTTCTGATCACATGGGTCTCTCTGCTTTTTCATCCTCTTCAACATTGAGAAAATTTTCCCTCTTCTAGAAACTACTTTTTGGCCACTTTTTCAAGATAGACTTTGCTTTTTCAGTTTATGAGCATCTAGGTTTCTCCGGAATGTGATTTTCTACAAAACCCATGTCCCAACTTTTTTTTGGAGAAATTACTTTTTCAAGGAAAATCAGCATTCTATTTTCAGCAACACTCTCCACTTAAAATCAAGGAATAAATCAGCTTTTTGGTAGATGTGGACAAGGTTTCAAGCAACTTTCTTCTAGAAGCTTTCTTTCCACTTTCTTTCTATTTTCGGAACAATTCTTATCTATTCTTTGAAGAAGAGAAAGAAGATAAAATGTAATAGTTGGCATTTTCTATTGTTCTTGCTTTCTTAGGTGGTTAGATGTTATCTTCTTTTAGTTTTAGAAATAAAGCTTGCTTGCTAAGATAGCTATAGTTGTAAAAGCAAGGAGATTTTAGGATTCCCTACTTCTCTGCTTGGGTATAAATAAGAGCAACCTTGAAATAATCCTCTTAATTTTTTTCTCAAAATTCAACACACAAACCAGCAACAAGTCACTGATTAGCGTTAGCTCCAAAAACAAATCAGCATGGAAGTAACTCTAACCAAGAATGTTCACCAAGATCCCAATGTGGGCGAGGTGATAGCATATGGTCAGAGGATCATTAGGAATAAACTGAACTGAAATTACAATTCATCTGCTGATGCAGGCATCCACAAGCAGTGGGGATACTCCACTTATTCAGTGGGTGAGATTATTACATTATTAAAGGTGGCAAGCCAGCCATTAAAATCCTCACTTCCACTTATTAACGTGGGGGGAAAACAGTCCACACAACCACTTATGTAGTGGGGGGAAATTTACAATTAAGAAAGATGATTATTTAAACTCAACCACTCAATCGTGGGAGTATGAAATTTAAACTAATTGCAGCAAATAAAATAAATAGCTGTTAGTACTACTAATCAGCTTTACAATGAATTAAACAGCTGCAAATAAGAAAGATATACTTCCAAATCAATCAATGGTTAGAGTAACACATCCTCTAACTCTTACAATACAATAATGATATATAAATGAAGCTCAAACCAGCATTATATCAAAAACTAACAAGTCTGATCAGAAATAGAGAATATAGAAAATTAGACCAGCAAACTGTACATCAATGAAATGCACATAACTTTATCAATTTACCTCCAAATTGAGTGAAATCAATTGCAATGAACCTTTGGAGGATAGGCACCCATGTCATGATGATGAAACAGCTTCAAAAAGCAACCATTAATTTACTTGCACAATTCCCAATGCTACCAACATGGTACGGCCCTTAGCAAGGGCAATTTTGCAAGAATAAAAATAAATACTTTGAAATAAATTCTGATCTTCTATGGGAAGGGGCGCCCATGTGCTAGGAATCCATATCTTCAATACCCAGAAGCATATTAAAATTGAACAAAAAGCTGTTAATGAAAATCACCTTCAGCCATGAATGAACCAGCAAGCTCAAAAATTGAAAAATATTTCAAATTCTCTAACAATGAAGCTCAATGTGCACTTCTGAATAAAGCACACTCTCAATCCACCATCTAGGGAACCATAGTTTTAGGCCCGAAGAATGGAGACAAATTGCTAAGCTTTCCCTTAGCCGGATTCTGGATTTCAAACCAGCAGCATAACTTTACAATAATTCCAAAGATGATCAGCTCTACAAACAACAGCAATATATAGGCTTCAATTGGAAAATGAAGCAACAAGAGACTCTTCAGATTCCAAGAAGTTGAATCACTTCAACTTCCAAAAGGGATGCCACTTTAAGCATTTCACTTTTTGAAATAATAAAATATTAATCAACCTCTTTTAGGCATCCAACTTCACTTTGCAACAATAAAGCATTTAATAATTCATTAAATGCACTATTGACCCCTTAATGACCCCCTTTTAAAAACAACATGAAGTGATCATTCCTAGGCGTGGGGGTACAACTGAGAGACATAAAAATGACTAAGTATAAAACTTAATCCATGGAGATAACCAAAGCCAAACTGAAACTGAAGGATAGCAAAATGACTTGAGCTGAATTGCTGATGATGCTACTACCAAAATTAGACTTACTAAAAATAGCCAACTGCTATAAATAGTAAGTTCTCATCAAAACAACAGAAAGCCAAACTGAACATTGAACTGCAAAGGATTGAACTGCTGCTAGACAAATACTGCCAAAAGATAGACTTGCTAAAAATAGTGAACTGCTATAAATAGTAAGTTTGCACAACAACCTCAGAATGCCAACTGAGCAGTATCTGAAAGAGGAAACCCTAATTTTATGCCTCAGCTTAGCCTACGGATTTCCGGAAATAGTCTAAATCCAAATGAAGAGCGTATGGCCAAAATGGGGACATTACAGTCCGCCCTTCCCAAAATTTCTTGTCCTCAAGCAATTCCAATGCCAACCTGAAATCACCATACTGAACCAAACTGAAACTGAATGTGATCGCTAGGTCCCAAATCAACCTAGGTGAAAGATAACACCTACTGACGTAACCATTGCACTGCTGGATGCCAACAAAAGAAATCACCAGATTAAAATTAAACTGAAACATCATGGGAATAAATTCTAGAAGACCATCATTGGCTTCATCATCTTCAATTGGGGAATAGAAAACCCAAGTGATACCAGGATTCCAAAACTTTCTTAGGAACATTGTTCCTCTAATCCGTTGTGCTACTCTGATTAAAACAACTGAATACTCAAAGTGGATCAACATGTCATGATCCACAAAAGACAATGCACCAAAAATGTTAATGCCTGGGTCCCATATCAGTCTGTAGGACCTCCAAATCTTGCTGTCATAATTTTGATCAGCAACAAAAATATTTTCAAACATACTTCTAAACCAATGCCAAACCAAGAGCAACGCTCCACACTCCATCCCTATCCAAGAGGATGCACAATGCTTCCTTTGAAGCAAACTGATTTCACTGAAAGAACTCCAAGAAATATTCACATGTCTCACATCAAGAGTCTCAATTTGACAAATCAAATCAGCTAATAACTCGTTGTCCCAAAAAGTAATGTATGAGTTGGTACCACAAAATTCATTGTCAACCATCAATGAACAACCCATACCTGAACTTTGACCATACTGAATCATTCCCTTGCTCTTTTGTGGTAGAAATTCAGTCCAAATAGGAGGTGGAGAGGCCTGTAAATGAAGTAACCAGCTTCCTAAGAGGTCTGAAATAATCATCTTGAGATCTAATTTTTGGAAAATCAGCATCCAAGAAGACAAGTAACAGCTGCAACATAAGAATCTTTTATCAAATTGAGCATCACTGCTCATGAACCAAGCTGGTGGCACCTTTAGCAAAAAACCACATGCCACCACAAACCAACTTCTGATCATATTTCCTTCCCAGAACACCAATTTATGATCAGAAATAAAGAACCAATGACATAGAAAGAAGGAAGCAACAAACATAAAACAGAATTTTTGACACTTATCTCTCCATCCAACCTTCTTTTTATGCATTCCATTCTTCATAAGAAAATACTTGAGATCCCAAATACTAATTTGCAATTGAAGACATTTTCCAACACAAAAGCAAATGGTCACAACTACATTCTGAATATTATATGTTGGTCTATCTACTTTGAAATTACCTTCTTCCCAAGTAATGCCAGGATCCCAAACTAACAACCATGAAGAGCCACTTCTCAAACTGATAACTGCTCTCACACGAATCCTTTGATTTGCTTGTTCCATCTGCAATGCCACTTCTTGAAACTCCAAGAAGTATTCAACCAACCTTTGTTCGTTGAAGAAATCAAATCCAGAATCTTGTGATATGACTTGCCGGAAAGATTCCATGAATCCTTCATCAAATACAATTCTGAAATCTATCACTCTAAGAGAAGATGGTGATGAACTAAAATCTGATATGAGTCTCACAAGCATCCTCATCAAAAAATAAATTAAACCTTCATCAACAAACCCATCAACTCTTTGTTGATGAACAATAAGAATGCCTTCATTTCTTTGTGTTTCAAGAGTTACCAATTCTTGCTGAATGGTTGCACTAGGAGCAGCAGTAGATTCAACTTCGTGCAACTCACGTATTAACTCTCCAATGCTGGAAGACAAACTCAAATCCCCTTCTTCAGTAATCTCTGAAGCAATTTCTTCGTCATTTTCAAAAAGAGGATTTACATAAACCTTACTAGAACCTTCTTCATACAAGAGATTGTCAAAAGCTTGATAAGCTTGAGAATTTGAATGCTTTGGTCTCTTAGGACAGCATTCCAAATCATATGTTTCTTGTATGAGATCAAACTCATCAAGAATTTCTTGAAGCTCCTCTGCTCTTCTTCTATTTTCTTGCTCCCATGAATATTGAACAGCAGAAATCTGATTCTCTGCTTCAATTAGAGTCTCATGCACTTCTTGCAACTTTGTTTTGGTAAGCTCATGCCACTCCAATGCCTTGTCAGCAATATTGGCCACTATGTCTTTGTTACGAATGATGTGCAAAAGACTAGATTTAATTTCCTCCAAGGCAAATTTAATGGACTTCATGTCATCAATAGAAATGCAACATACAACTTCTCCCCTAGGCACATCATAAATCATTTGTTCTACATGTCTATGAATTCTATCAAGATTTGACAAAATTTGAATTCCATTATCAGCAATGTGTGAACTTGAACTGCATTCATTATATACTGGTTGAGATGATGTAGAACAACTTTGATGGATAAAGATTTCAAAAATGGTTTCAGCTGTACTTCTCAATTTGTCTTGCATGTGATGAACACTCTTCATCATTCCATCCATAGTGCCTTCCAATTCCTTAGCTTTTTGCCTCAACTTGATTTCTAGTGAAGAGATATCTGCCTTATAATTACTAGAAGCTTCTCCTTCCATGTTGTCTTCTACACATGATTCAAAAGAATTGATCAAATCAGCTTTGAAGTGGGAAGAGACTTCAACTTCCTCTTTGACTTGACTTTCAAACCAACATTCTTTGGAATTGTGAAGAAGCAAATTGTTGATTGAACACATATCTTCTACTAACCAAACTTCTCCTTCATTTGAATATGCACTTATGGCCTCTTCATGCATCTCTGCTTCAACTTTTGTTTCCAAAAGTTCTTTCTTTGAATCTTCAACATGAGGCTTCTTAACACCAGTCAACTCACTGTTCTCCTTTGTAGAAAACAAGAGTACCTCACTAGTCTTCAAGGCTTCCACTGATACATTACATTCTTCTACAGAATGCTTTACATGCAAATTCGTAGATGCCCTTGAACTTTTGCAATGTCTTCAAAGGGATTCCAACTTTCATTCTCTTCAGCTTTAGATATCTCTTCTCTATTTTCAACAATCTTCTTCAAAAGTGGTTTCAACTTATCTTCACATTGACTGAAAATTTCTTTAACTAACAAATCAGCAGTGGGAGAAATCTGCTCTTCACGTTTATAAGCATCCAAGAGAAGAGTTTGGACACTTTCAGGAAGACTATCAACTTCTTTAATTGTAGAGATTAGAACATTCATGACAGCTGCAAGCATACTCTCTTCTTGCTCACTCCAGGTCGAGGTGAAAAGATAATTAAACAAGTGATAAATCTGATTCTCCATCTCAAATTCTATCAATAAGATGCAAGCACCAACTTCAGAAAATGTTTTTAAAATAGCAGCTCTTCTTGGAAACAAGCTACTACCAGTTTCATCCAAATCTTGAAAACATTCCATTATCATCTTTAATATGATCTTCATAGTTTCATCATCATAGGGCAACTGGGGAATTACAATTCTCATTATCTCCATGAAACAAGAAGAAATCAGCAGCTTGGTTTCTTCATCAGGATGCCCCAACCAATAGGGCTGATTCAAAGTATTCACTACAAGAGCTAGTGCCAACTCCATTTTCTCTAAAGGTGATTGCTTCACACGTCTCAAACATTGTTCTAACAAATGAAGAATGTTCCCTTCATTTTCTCTTGGCTGAAATTCTTTACCAAGTCTCTTTCCAGCCATAAAGAGAGTCTCTGCCAACTTCATCTCTTCTTCATTAGCCATGCCTAACTGCCAACTTCTGGATACCACAAGGAGCCAAACTAGAATCTGTTCTAACTTTCGGTGTAGTACCGAAGATCTTTGTCACTCAACTGTTTAAACATGTAGCACTGATCACAAGATGGCAGGATCTTCTGCTCTGATACCACTGAAATAATCCCCTTAATTTTTTTCTCAAAATTCAACACACAAACCTGCAACAAGTCACTGATTAGCGTTAGCTCCAAAAACAAATCAGCATGGAAGTAACTCTAACCAAGAATGTTCACCAAGATCCCAATGTGGGCGAGGTGATAGCATATGGTCAGAGGATCATTAGGAATAAACTGAACTGAAATTACAATTCATCTGCTGATGCAGGCATCCACAAGCAGTGGGGATACTCCACTTATTCAGTGGGTGAGATTATTACATTATTAAAAGCGGCAAGCCAGCCATTAAAATCCTCACTTCCACTTATTAATGTGGGGGGAAAACAGTCCACACAACCACTTATGTAGTGGGGGGAAACTTACAATTAAGAAAGATGATTATTTAAACTCAACCACTCAATCGTGGGAGTATGAAATTTAAACTAATTGCAGCAAATAAAATAAATAGCTGTTAGTACTACTAATCAGCTTTACAATGAATTAAACAGTGCAAATAAGAAATATATACTTCCAAATCAATCAATGGTTAGAGTAACACTTCCTCTAACTCTTACAATACAATAATGATATAGAAATGAAGCTCAAACCAGCATTATATCAAAAACTAACAAGTCTGATCAGAAATAGAGAATATAGAAAATCAGACCAGCAAACTGTACATCAATGAAATGCACATAACTTTATCAATTTACCTTCAAATTGAGTGAAATCAATTGCAATGAACCTTTGGAGGATAGGCGCCCATGTCATGATGATGAAACAGCTTCAAAAAGCAACCATTAATTTACTTGCACAATTCCCAATGCTTCCAACATGGTACGGCCCTTAGCAAGGGCGATTTTGCAAGAATAAAAATAAATACTTTGAAATAAATTCTGATCTTCTATGGGAAGGGGCGCCCATGTGCTAGGAATCCATATCTTCAATACCCAGAAGCATATTAAAATTGAACAAAAAGCTGTTAATGAAAATCACCTTCAGCCATGAATGAACCAGCAAGCTCAAAAATTGAAAAATACTTCAAATTCTCTAACAATGAAGCTCAATGTGCACTTCTGAATAAAGCACACTCTCAATCCACCATCTAGGGAACCATAGTTTCAGGCCCGAAGAATGGAGACAAATTGCTAAGCTTTCCCTTAGCCGGATTCTGGATTTCAAACCAGCAGCATAACTTTACAATAATTCCAAAGATGATCAGCTCTACAAACAACAGCAATATATAAGCTTCAATTGGCAAATGAAGCAACAAGAGACTCTTCAGATTCCAAGAAGTTGAATCACTTCAACTTCCAAAAGGGATGCCACTTTAAGCATTTCACTTTTTGAAATAATAAAATATTAATCAACCTCTTTTAGGCATCCAACTTCACTTTGCAACAATAAAGCATTTAATAATTCATTAAATGCACTATTGACCCCTTAATGACCCCCTTTTAAAAACAACATGAAGTGATCATTCCTAGGCGTGGGGGTACAACTGAGAGACATAAAAATGACTAAGTATAAAACTTAATCCATGGAGATAACCAAAGCCAAACTGAAACTAAAGGATAGCAAAATGACTTGAGCTGAATTGCTGATGATGCTACTACCAAAATTAGACTTACTAAAAATAGCCAACTGCTATAAATAGTAAGTTCTCATCAAAACAACAGAAAGCCAAACTGAACATTGAACTCCAAAGGATTGAACTGCTGCTAGACAGATACTGCCAAAAGATAGACTTGCTAAAAATAGTGAACTGCTATAAATAGTAAGTTTGCACAACAACCTCAGAACGCCAACTGAGCAGTATCTGAAAGAGGAAACCCTAATTTTATGCCTCAGCTTAGCCTACAGATTTCCGGAAATAGTCTAAATCCAAATGAAGAGCGTATGGCCAAAATGGGGACATTACAAACCTTGCTCATTTATTTTTAACGGTTATTGTGATAGCAAATTGCAAGTCTGTAATGTAGCAAGTTGTTATTCAGTGTCAGTTCACTTTGTGTAAGAGCAAATTGCATGCCTCTTTAGCTACAAGTATTGTTCAGTGCATGTGTTTTGTGTTAATGTATTCTAGTTTGATGGCTAAACTGTAAGTCTATTTTGCTACAATCTTGTTGTCCCAGAAGTGTAATATCTTGTTCCTGAAATTTGAGGAAATAAAGTCTTGAGCCTGCTTTGTTGCCCTGATATAAAGTCTCAGATTTTTGTTTATTGTGTTATGCTTATATGATCTTTATTCCAGCTTGCATTGAAAGTAAGTAGATGTGCGTTGGGAGAAAAGATTATTTAAGTATTTATGTTAGAGATTCCTTGTCCATTTCTAACTCTCTTGCTCTACATTTTCTTGAGAAGTTAGAAACATCATTAGAGTAGGCTAGTCGTAGTTGAAATTCTAAAACAGAAAATCTCAACTACGGCACTTGAGTTTTATAACCTTGTGCTCTTAGCTGAACAAAAAGATAGGCAAATTAGTTTTAGTTTACTTTCTTTTGAGAAACATTAGCAAAGAGGGAGCTTCCCAAAGTAATTTGAAGAGCAGGTTACTGCACATAGCTGTCTGTTTCTAATCCGCATTCTAGAGGTGCAAATTAAAACGCCAACAGATCCCAATGATGGGCGAGGTGATAGCATATGGTGCCGAGGATCGTTAGCAAATAAATTGAAAGTGCTAGAAATTAAAATGCTTATGCAACTCAACCACTTATTCAGTGGCAGTAGTTTGACCGCTCAGCCGATCAGCATGATGTGAATTACAAAGTACATGAAAAGTAAATTATGGGCGGCTTGTCGACCCCTTCCGCTTGTTCAGCAAGCAATACAGAAATGAAAAGCTGAAAGTAAATGGACGGTGAGGCCTTTCCCTTCCACTAATAGTGGGAATTACAAGACAAAGTGCAGAGATAATAAATGACTGAATCAGTACTACTGATTTCAATCTAACAATGAAGGTAATCTGCAAATTACAAGTGATATAGATGTCCAATCCTCTGCAAATGTTATTAGATATTTCTCCAAACTTCACAAGCCTCCCAAATATGAAAAACAAGCCAAAAATCAGAACTTCTACAATCTGATATGAAAAACCAGCACACAAAAAACTCAAACCAGCAAGACTAGAACACTTCAAAATTCTCCTAACTCCTCCAATACTCCTCCAATAGACCTAAAATAAGATGCAAATGAAACTAGGGAAGATAGCGCCCAAGTCTAGACACTGAAATTGCATCTACAGGCATGGTACGACCTGGGAAGAGGGGTGACCTCCAATAGAAAATTCAATACTTCAAGAAAAAATCTGAAAAATCTGCAAAAGGGGACGCCTAGGCCAAAGGAATGGAATGAGCAACTACCTAGAACCAGCAAAAATTCACCTAGAGAGCCACAACCAAAAACATGTTTTTTGCAAGCACCAAACCAGCAAATTGAAGAACTGTAAAAACACACCAAACATCAAAAAACATCAATATTAAACTTCTCCATCATGCTCAATTTGTTCTTCAGTGTAAAGAACAGTCTCTATCTTAGCTAGTTGCTATCTTTCAAGCAAGAAACTAAGCTTTGCTAGGAGGTATGCATTCCTCGAAGTGAGTGAGTAACCATTCCGGCAGCACTTCATTGTATTTTCTTCATGGATGACAAGAATGAAGCCCAACACTCTTATTTATAGCTTTTCTCCCAAAAATTCAAATGTTTTTCCCTCCAATTAGGGTGCCCAACTCAAATTCACATTCACCTTCAATAATTTGCAATTTGCATTTCATTTAGACATCTCTCCAAGTCATCCATCTCAAGAAAGGCAATATACTTTATCAAAATGCAAAATAAAGTGTAATGTAGGCGTCCAAAATAATAAAGTGAAATACATTAATAAAATCACTTATCTCTCCATTAAGGAGTCCACCAAGCCTTATCAATATTTCATTTTATTAAAATATTTTACCTCACCAAGAGAAGCGCTCCACACAAGCTCTAACCTGCCAGAAAATAACTCCAAGAGTGTGGGAGACCAACTGCTCAAGCTGACTTTCCTTAAATAGCCTTTGAACTGGCCTGCTGAAACCCTACTAAAAATAGCACTTACAATAAATAGCATACTGCTAAAAATAGTAAGTGTGTCCAAATGCATTTTAACCACATTTTGAGCAGCCGTCGTGTAATGAGCCTTCCTAAATCTGACCCAAAACCCTTCAATTTTTGCCTTAGGAATTTTGTCAAATAGTTGTCATGTAAAGTCTGAGTTTGTTGTTTTGAGTTTCTCATTTGTTTTGATGTAGATATATGATGCAATTGTGCTTGGAATGATGTGAGAGACACTAATCTAAATGCTGGAAATGAAAGTATTGTAGTAGTAACTCTAAATGCAGCCTCAGCCTTACAATGCACTAATATGACTGTAACAGCAAGCTAATTTGCTAAATCTGACCCAAAACCTTTCAATTTTTTCCTTAGGAATTTTGTCAATAAAGCTCCAATCGAAAGTCTGAAGTAACTTTCCCCAATTTCCAGTTAGGGTTGATATTTCACAACCGAACCTGACACCTTAGAGTATTCAAACCCTCAGGCAAATTGCTAAGCATTAAGTTCACCAAATGTAGAAAATGAAGTAATCAACTCAACCATCTCAAATGCTCAACCCAAAGCTCCTTTTATAATTTTCCAGCCACATCTCAAGAAGCTTCTAAAAATAAAGTATTATTTTATTCAAGTGACTTTTTATAATATAATATTTATTTTAGTCACTTTATTAAATTAATTAAATATAAGGTCACCTTTTAATATTTAATTGTTTGATAACCTTATAAATAACTAATTTAATAATCCACTTAATTTAATTAAAATAATCAATTAGTCATCCTTATGAAATATCATTAATTTGCACAACATAGTTTAATTAAATTAAACTTCCTCCAAAATTGGTGACATGACAGTCCTCCCTTCCCAAAGATTGCTTTCCCTCAAGCAATCCGCCACTTTCCATCCATAATCACCACACCACTTGTCCACCACCACCTGGATCCCAAACAATCCTGTAAAGTGCTCCAATCAATCAACAAACATAGCTAAAGTTCATGCCACTATCATATCCTATCACGCTGTGGGACCCAAGACTCATCAATGCAACTCCAAAACTCCAAACCTCATCATATGGTAACCAAGCACTGAAGTGACAATCCTCATGCATCCAAGTTCCCCAACAATCATTTCCACCTGAATCACACAGGCCTAATGCCCTATCCTTCAACCCAACTTGCTGAAGCATCAATGACAATGTCAAGTCCTGAACATGTGGGTCGAGGGATATCTGGTGAACACACCTCAAAGTGCAATCAAAGTGGAAACCTCCTATCTGCGCCAAGGAAACACCATGTGCATACCTCTCCATATCAACAATGTTATCATCATGAATGCCATCTACTCCTGGGTCATCCTCCAGCCAACACACCCCAAATGGTCTCCTAAATATGTGAATGACACCCAACCTAGGTGCATAAAAGTATATGCCTCTCCCTAAAAAGCTGCTATCATAAATCAAAACAGCACCCCGAAGTCTACCAATCAAGTCCATGATGGAGCTAAATGTATCCTTGCTGCCCAAGGATAGAAACTCATCACTACTCCATTCCCCAACATCCACATGATCATCCCAGCCAACAACTACTATCCTCAAGGAGCAACTCGCCAAAGTAGAGCAGCCAACAATCCATGAGGGCAAAATCAAAGAACTACTGCCAATATACCTAACTCCATCCCATAGACTGAAACCACTTGGCCCCTCAAGTCTTAACATGCAATTAGTTGTCATGCCCTTGGGAGCTCCATGTGCCTTCCCTCTAAGCACCACTCTTTGTCCTTTGGCCGTTCTAAACTTGAGCTCCATTGTCTAAAAGTTCTGTGAATATTCGCCCAATGAATGGAGCCACTAAATCCCCAAAATAGCATTTGTGGTTCCCAAATCCACTATATAGAAATCATCTATCACTATATAGTTTCCCAATTGGATACTTAATCGGGGAACCTTCTTCCTACAAAACATATTATACCCATCAGCCACCATGACGCTAAACCCATTGAAGGCATGTTCTGTCAATCCTTGCTTTGTCACTAAGGCTGAATCAATGAAATTATGTGTAGCCCCGCTATCAATCAAGACTATGATGGGCTGACCCTATATGGACCCCTTAACTCCGAAAGAGTGGAATCTAGGAGACCCTGAAAGTGAAACAATGCAACCACCACCAATGTCCTCTCCTTGAGGCTGATCCACATCTGAACTGCTGCTGTCCACATGTGCATGCCCCTCCTCATCCTTTGGTCATTCTAAACTTGAGCTCCATTGTCTAAAAGTTCTGTGAATATTCACCCAATGAATGAAGCCACTGAATCCCCAAAATAGCATTTGCAGTTCCCAAATCCACTATATAGAAATCATCTGTCACTGTATAGTTTCCCAATCTAATACTTAGTCGGGGAACCTTCTTCCTACAAAACATATTATACCCATCAGCCACCATGACACTAAACCCATCGAAGGCATGTTCTGTCAATCCTTGCTTTGTCACTAAGGCTGAATCAATGAAATTATGTGTAGCCCCGCTATCAATCAAGACTGTGATGGGCTGACCCTGTATGGACCCCTTAACTTTGAAAGAGTGGAATCTAGGAGACCTTGAAAGTGAAACAATGAAACCACCACCAATCTCCTCTCCTTGAGGCCGATCCTCATCTGAACTGCTGTTGTCCGCATGTGCACGCCCCTCCTCATCCTCATCATCTGAAATGTTTGTCACCAAAACAGCCAACCTCTAGAAATCAACAATGTATGTATCCAATGATCCTGTTTGTTTGAGCAGTGCTAACTCCTTGAAATAGAATTTTGGATCCTTCACATCAAATCTGTCAATCAAGCACTCGGTGAACTCTGCATAAGATGTAATCTGATCATGACCCATGGTGACTAACCCATGGTACCACCATTCATGTGCAACCCCGTCCAAGTGTATTGTAGCATATTTGATTGCTTCATCCTCAGGCATAGGATTAAGCTGAAAATAAGTGCCCACTTTTTACACCCAAGCCCGTGCTATTGTCTTCCCTAAACCATCATAATAAGGCAACCTCAATTTTCCCACCTTTCTCCTGAGATCATCATGCTACTCCATGTTACCTCTGCCTGGTCTATGTCTCATTCTTAGGTCTATGTAGTCTTTGAGAGACATGTCCTGTTGAAAACCAACAGCTACCCAATCTTGTTTGAATTGATCCTAAAGCTCAAGTATTGTGAGTTCATTGTCTACTTCTGGTTGTTCTTCTCTAGCTGGAAAAACAGGCATCATAGATCTTGATCCACTTGGAGTAGTACAGTGATAGGTCCTGCTATTGTTGACTGAATTGTCTCCTTGCCCATTGTTACCTCCATTTGTATTGTTGTTATTGCCAATTGAATTTCTTACCAGCATATTCATCATTTGTTCTAAATGCTGATTTGTTCTCCTTTGCTTTGCAAGATGTTCCCTCAAGAGTGTATCACTTGAATCTTCTTTCCTAGGGCTGCCATTGCCTCCTCCTCCCATTGTGCCAACTAAATCTCCTTCCTAACGCCTCCTTAATTCACCTGAAAGTGTTTGTCCTTCTGGAATATATGGAGGGCTAAATTGTCTTCTACCACCTATTGCGTAATATTGTCCTTTCTTTTCTTCACTTGTTGTATACCTCTTTTCTCTTTCACTCATGAACCCTTACAGGATGGCAAGATCTTTAGCTTTGATACCACTATAATGAGCCTTGCTAAATCTGACCCAAAACCCTTCAATTTCTGCCTTAGGAATTTTGTCAAATAGTTGTCATGTAAAGTCTGAGTTTGCTGTTTTGAGTTTCTGATTTGTTTTGATGTAGATATATGATACAATTGTGCTTGGAATGATGTGAGAGACTAATCTAAATGCTGGAAATGAAAATATTGTAGTAATAACTCTAAATGCAGCCTTACAATGCACTAATATGACTGTAACAGCAAGCTAATTGCTACTAGACATTATAGCAAACACTTGCCATGCAAGGTACATTTATCATGATAAACAACTTAATAACTAGCAACCTTATTTCTCCTTGAATTAATGCTTGAAAGTCTGATTACAAATATGAACAAGACCAAGATTCTTGGCTTACAAATATGCCTCCACACACATGACAAGTCTGATATAAATCATACATCAATGGCTGCAAGAAGGCGGTGATCTATTCTAAAACAAGTATGCCAAATTACATCAAAGAACCTGGTAATATTATGCTGGGATGTCTGAGATATGACAGCAGCCTTGTGGATGACAAAAACCCTCCAAGATGATGAAGTCAACCCCTCTTCCAAAGTCGCCCCTATTCTGATAAGAAGCATTAATAATAAGTTATGGAGAGCTCTAATCCGCCATGGATACCTCCAATCATCATCGCCATGTCTCCTTAGATGGAGCAATCCAAGTCCCCCTCAAAATCGATGCAAGATGAAGCTGGAACAAGCAAAATCGTGGTCCTTGTGCAAGCCGCCAGGTGACTGAAAGTGTATCAATTTGTTGTTCCTATAAAATCAGATTGCATGAAAGTAATCGATGCAATTTCAAGCATGCAGATGATCTCCAACAAGATACAATATTTCTGGAATTGAATCTTCAATAATCCCCAAATTGATTTCCCCAATGGTGCTGATAATTTGGCCAATGGCCACAAAATTATGTTGTAGATGAAAGGACTAAGGTATCCTTTCCCCAAACTAGCTAGGCTTGATATCTCACAAGTGAAACTAGGAATCAGCTAAGCTTGATGTCTCACAAGCGAAGTTTGCCAAGCATTAAGCTCACCAAATGTAGAAAATGAAGTAATCAACTCAACCATCTCAAATGCTCAGCCCAAAGCTCCTTTTATAATTTTCCAGCCACATCTCAAGAAGCTTCTAGAAAAAAAGTATTATTTTATTCAAGTGACTTTTTATAATATAATATTTATTTTAGTCACTTTATTAAATTAATTAAATACAAGGTCACCTTTTAATATTTAATTGTTTGATAACCTTATAAATAACTCATTTAATAATCCACTTAATTTAATTCAAATAATCAATTAGTCATCCTTATGAAATATCATTATTTTGGACAACATAATTAATTAATTAAATTAAATTAAACTTCCTCCAAAATTGGGGACATGACAGAATTAAACTCCCTCCAAAATTGGGGACATGACACATCGCAACTTACTATTTTAGTCCGGAAAAGTTACCTGATTTAGTTGCATGTCACACCACTGCAAAGATCTCTGAAAACCCAAAAGGAATCCAAAATCCAAACTGCAAAACTCCAACATGCAAGCCTCCAAAACCACCAAAACATCCTCCTAGAAAATAGGAAACCCTGATTTCTACTTCCGACTAGCCTACGGACCTCCGGAATAAGCTAACGGCCAACTGCACTGATCACTGCTAAGAAGGGGACATTACAATCTCCCACCTCAAAACTATGCTCAACCCTATGCCTATCTGCATAGGTCTTTTGCTGGTTTTGTGCCACCTGTAAGTTATCCTTAAGAGCCTTAAGAATGTCTTGGCCCTCCTGTATCCAATCCTTAGCTTTAGGATCCCTGCTCTCTCCAAAAGCCAAGTCCCGAAATGATGGTGCATCATAGCCATACAATGCACGAAAAGGTGTCATCCTAATCGACATGTGGTAACCGGTGTTATAACAATGCTCCCCCAAGTGTAACCACTTAATCCATGCTCTATTTTGTCCAAAAACATAATTACGCAAATATCCCTCAATCCACTTATTCACAATCTCAGTCTAGCCATCCATCTGAGGGTGATAGCTTGTGCTCGATGTCAACTCTCTACAGGCTAATCTAAACAACTCCTACCAAAAAGCACTCAGGAACCTGTTGTCCCTGTCACTGACTATATACCTCGGCAACCCATGCAGTCTGAAAACCTCTATGAAAAACAACTCCGCCACTTGAGGTGCCTTGTACTTCGAAGGTATAGCAAGAAGTGAGCAAATTTCGTTAACCAATCTACAACCACATATATACAGTCTCTACCATGTACCTTGGGTAACCCAGTGATGAAATCCATCAAAATGCTCTCCCACTTTTGCTCTAGAATAGGTAATGGCTACAACAAGCCTGTCGAATGTGAATACTCTGACTTGTTCTATTGACAAGCCATACATTCCCTAGCATACCTCAATACATTGTCCCTGAGGCCCTTCCAAGAGAACCTCTCCCAAATCTGCCGATAGATCTTAAGAAGCCCTAGTGACCTACTAAGGGGTGTCATGAATAGCCTTCAAAAAAAATTCCTTGATTTTAGATTCCGACACTAGATAGATTCTTCCCTTATAGAAAATGATGTCATTCATTACCCTATACCAGTCATCTTGAACCTAACCATCCATCAGCTCACATGAAAATTGGTTATTGGAGTACTCTACCAATAAGTGAGATTTCCAATCTGCTAAAATCTCTATAAGGGAGCAAGTTGTAGGTTTTCTAGAAAGGGCATCTACAACTATGTTCTTCTTACCCTTAACATACTCAATATCAAAATCGTAGGCCTGAATCTTGTTGACCCACTTCTTCTACCTCTCGTTCAAATCCTTCTACTCCAAGAAATATATAAGACTGTTTGATCGGTTCTCACCACGAACTTCCCTCCGACCAAATACTGTCGAAACTTCACCAATGCGTGCATTATGGCGAGCATTTTCTTATCATAAATGGAATACAATCTCTCAGGACCTCTCAACTTACGGCTCTCAAAAGCAATCGGATGCCTATTTTGCATCAACACTGCACCAATGCCCTCACCCGATGCATCACACTCCAAAACAAATGGCTGAGTAAAATCTGAAAGTGCCAATACAGGACAACTGCTCGTCACCTCCTTGAGCTTATCAAAAGCTCTTTGCACCTCCTCTGACCATTTGAAAGCCCCTTTCTTAGTAAGATCTGTCAAAGGTGCCCCCAACTATGAGAAACCCCTAACAAAACGCCTATAATAGCTGCATAGTCCAAAGAACCCGTGCAACTTGGTAAGGGACTTAGGTGATGGCCAGTCAAGAATTACCTAGATCTTCTCCTGATGAACCTATACACCCTATGCACTAATTGCGTGACCCAAATATAGAATCTCCTTAAGGCTAAACTCGCACTTCGAGGCCTTAGCATATAAAGACTGCTCTCACATGATACCCAAGACCTCATCCAATTGTTTCAACTGTTCATCCCAAGTCTTGCTGTAAATGAGAAAATCATCAAAGAACACCAAAAGATACTTAAGCAGTCATTTATTAAAAATGTGATTCATGTAGGACTGGAAGGTGGCAGGTATGTTATTCAATCCAAAGGGCATAACCAAAAACTCATAATGCCCGTAGTGACACCTAAAAGCTATCTTAGGTATATCCTGTTCACGGACCCTAATCTAATGGTACCCAGAGCAAAGATCAATCTTTGAGAAATATACTGCCCCATGTAATTCATCCAGTAACTCATCGATCTTGGGAATTGGGTATCTGTTCTTAATTGTTTTCTTATTTAGAGCCCTGTAGTCAATACACATCCTCATTGTCCCGTCCTTCTTCACCAGAACAACAGAAGAAGCAAAGGGACTGGAGCTCAGTCTAAAATGTCCCATGTCAAGCAATTCCTTGATTGCTTTCTCGATCTCCTCAAACTTTTTGGGATGTCTGTAAGGGGTGGTTATTAGAGGTTTGGTCCCTTCCTCCAACTCGATGGTGCACTCAAACCCTCTGTCGGGTGGTCTCCATGGAGGAATCTCTCCAAAAACTCTTTCATGCTTACCCAACAAAGACTGAATATCCACATGAAGGGGTTGATCACTATCTGTAAACTCCTTAGTAGTAATTAAGCACTCTATTGCTCATGCAACATCCCCATGCCTGAAGATGCTCTCCATCCTCTTAGCTAACACAATCTTTGGTGCCCCATTTGCCATTCCTTTGAGCACCACCTTCTTACCATCCGCTGCCATGAACTTGAGCTCCATAGTCTGAAAGTTCTGTGAATATTTACCCAGCAAATGTAACCACTGTATACCTAGAATAGCATTCGTATCACCCAAGTCTACTACATAAAAATCATCCGTAAGTGTATAATTACCTAAGGTGACACCCAATTGAGAAATCTTTTGTGTGCATGACATATTGAACCCATATCCCACCATAACATTGAATCCCTCAAAACTCTTTGTAGGTATACCCCATCTAGCCACTAAGGCTGAGTCAATAAAGTTGTGGGTTGCCCCACTATCTATGAGCACCTCTGAAACACACTGTCCCTGCAAAACCCCCCTAACTCTGAAGGAATTAAACCTGGGGGTACCTGAAATGGTAGTGATGGCACCACACTTAGTTTCCAATTGTGGTTTCTCATCCTCTAAACTACTATCATCGCTTCCCTTTCCTTGTCCAATCTCCTCCTCATCCTCACTATCAGAAACAACCTCAATGTAATGGACCTTACCTTTACCCATGCATCGATGACTAGGCTCCCAATGCTCTCTACAATGGTAACACAACTATTTTCTTCTCAACTCTCTACACAGCTTTTCATCCTGTTTGTTCTTCTTAGGCCCATCTTTCTGAAAGGGTTTCTTATCCTTATTTTTCCGAGGTATGAAAGGCTTGGATGGGAACTTACTCTTGGGCACTAAATGCTCCACATCCCGAGCTCATATGATAGCATCCTGTAGGGACTCAGGCTTGAAGGCATTGATCCATCCACAAAATGGCTCAGAAAGACCCTCAATGAACAACATGATTAGCATGTGCTCCGACACTTCTGAAACCATAACTAAAAGCCTCTGAAACTCAAAAATGTATGCACTGACGAAACTGGTCTGTTTGAGTTGTGCCAACTCTCTGAAGTGTATCTTTGGATCCTTCTGATCAAATTTGTCCATCAGTTTTTGAGTAAAGTTCAAGTAAGATATGATACTGGCATGGCCCAAAGTAACAAGCCCATGATACCACCACTCATGAGCCTCACCTCCAAGTGCAAAGTAGCATACTTAATTGCCTTTGACTCTAACATCGAGTTGAGCTGGAAATACGTTTCCAACTTCTGAACCCATGATCTAGCAGTGCACTTACTAGACCCATCAAATGAAGGTAATAGAAATTTTACCCACCTTACGCTGCAAGTCTTGATTCTGAGGGCCCCCATTATGATCTCTACGTCTATTCCTGTATTTTATTGCATAGAAATCCTATAGGGTCATGGGTGCATGGAACTCATCTCCAAGGGACTAATACTCCCTCAAATAATTGGTGAAACCCTCACCTTGTGCTTGCTGCCCTTGATTAGGGGCCTGGGAGTCACTCTACTAGCTTTCCTAGTATGACATGTGTTGGGATATGTGTATTACTTGTTTCTCCGTTATTTCCATTATTCCCATTGCCTCCATGATGACCATTTGTTTCCCTTGTACCATTATTACCATTGTTTCCATTGTTACCAACATTGTTTCTATCATTCATCAGTTGAGTTAGGAGCTGCACCCTGTTGTTGACTCCTAGACAGGTCATTAAGAATCTGAAATGTACTACCCTCAGGTATATCACGTCTATTACCCATTTCACGTCTTTCACCAATGTATTCCTCTTGGGATGAAGAATATGAAGCAAATGAATCAAAGCCCCCTTCTCCTATATGTTATATAGGCTTGATCGTATGGATTCATAACATTTCATGTAACTGGAATCCACTAAATTTTTCTAAGCACACAGTCTGGTAGGAAACTAGCTCTGATATGTAATGTCCCCTTCTCGAGCATGACTTTTTTTGTTGACCGATGGCCTATTTTGGAGACCCGTAGGCTTCTCGGGGGTGAAAATTAGGGTTTCATGCTTGGTGGTTTCTATTGCTCGCGGATTGGTGATTGAACTGCGGATTCCTTCTGGGTTTTTCGTGAGCTTCTCGGTGAAGTGTTTTTCTTGGCATTCTGAGCACTTTCATGAATTTACTATTTTTAGTAAATTCTATTTCTGGCAGTGGTCCTGTTGGCTTCGGCACGGTTGGCTCTCATCTTCAGTCAGTCCAATTGGTTGGATCAATCTTGACCTTGGGAAGCATTTTTGGTGAGATTTGTCCAGTTGATTTAAAATGTTATATTTAAAAGTTATATTTTAATATTGTGACCCCTTAGCCTAGTGAAACAACTTTAAGTTGTTCTTAAAAGGGGGACTTGGAAGGGGTGGCGCTTCATGCAGATGATTTAATACTTTCTTAAGGTCAAATACAAGGCTTGAAAAGTGGACGCCTATCTTATGGTGGAGATTATTTTAAATTAAAAGTCAAATTGCCTTGAAGAAAAAGGGACATCTTTGGAGGGAAAAGGAGTTATTTCAAATTTGAAAAGTTAGGGTTTCTAGAAGCTTCTGGAGAGTCTTCACAAGTTTATAAAAGGAGGTCTTGGTCTTCATTTGGATTATCTGATATCTTGAGTAATGTTATGCTGCCGAAATGATGTTGGACTGCTTCGAGGAATGAATGCCTCCTAGCTTGGCTCAACTTCGTGCTTGTGAGATAGCACCTAGTGGAGAGGTTTGCTTGTTTTGAGTGAATTTTGTAGTGAGGATTGCTTTGTTGTGAGTTAATGCATTTGTAGTTCAGTTATTTGCATTTCATGTTATTTTCTAGAGTTGCTGATAACATAGCAGATTGTAGTTTTCATTCATATTTCAAAAATACAAAAAGATATCATTCTGGGTACTGCATATTTCAATCTGTCTAGGTGGGGCGACCCTCTCTGTTAAGTTCTAGAATTTTTAAGTAAGAATTGAATTTTATTTAGTAAAATCGCCCCTCTTGCTGGGCCGTACCATCCTTGCTGCCTTGGGATTTGTGCAAGAAATACTAAGGGGTATTTGAGGTGTTTGAGGTTTCCTATCTTGGTTGCCATACTTCTCAGGGTATTTTGCATTTGATTTCACTTCATTTGGGTGGGTATTGAGTTGGATATGAGCATTTCATTGAGGAATTAGAGGGCTGGTCTGATATTCATGTTGCTGGTCTGTCATATCAGACTTGGGAAAATTGTGTATGAGTGAAGGGTGGGTGTTAGAACTTCACATTTGATCTAGTGGATGACATCCTTACTATTGCAGCTCTTTGTGGATCTCTAATTCTTGATCTTGCAGGCATTCTTCAACATATTTGTAAGCTGCACAGTAGTATTGTCAGCATCTCTTCTCTAATTTTGTTTTCATGCTTGTAATTGCCCACTGAATAAGTGGAAGAGGCTGGCTTGCCGCCTGTTACTTGAATTGCATTGTAATATCTTAGGTCTCCACCGTATGGTCGCGTCATCTCCATCCTAGATTGAGTAGCACATACTTGGTGTTGAGTTGTTTTCAGTATTGTAATAGATAGGGACCCTCTAACCATATGCCCGCCGTCATTTGGCGCATTCTTGGTTAGAGTTCTTGTATCAGCATTTCTTTAAGATCCGTTGACCAATGCTCACACCTTGCCCACATCGGGATCCTGGTGTACATTCTGGTTAGAGTTGCTTTCAGCAACGTTTTGGTTTAGAGCTAACCTTAACGGGTGCGTGTTGATTGTGACTTGCAATTGAAAATCGAAAAAAATTGGCTCGGTATATTTCATGATACCACTGTAAAATGCCTTCCCGGACAAGGTGAAGTTTTTTGATTGTTTCCCCAATTTGATAGATATTATATTTTATCAAACTTATCACAGGAGCAAGGAAGGTTGATTGACACAACCAAGAATATGCATAAACAATATTGGCAAGAAAAACGACAATATTTGTGGCTTTAACTAAGTCTAATTTTGCAATATACTTTTCTCATAAATTTATATCATAACATTACAAACTCAAGAGATGACTCAAAACTCTAAATCAATGTGTTTTCAGTAGAATGAACTACAGTCAATAAAACCATGCTTAAACAATTGGTATACTAACTGTTCAGAGTATTTTTCTAATGCTCACATACAGATTTAACATTCAGCTAAGACTCAGGAAAATATTAACAACTTATAGAGTTCCTTTAGACATCCAAATCAGATATGTTTATGAGAATATATTGAAGCGACCGAACCTAGTATTAATCCGCCATGTCTGAGAACAATGAACAACAATTAGGAAATGGCACGTCCTCTTCTGATGCAGTCGTGCCTTGGGTTAGTAGATCCAAGTGACTCTCATAAAGCCACCAATACTTCCCAAGAGGATCACGCAAGAGTTTTGGCCAGCAGTCTTAACCACGTGCAATCAGAAATAATAGTCACGCCTTCACTAAGCCCTAGAGCATTCTTCAAATCTCACGTAATGGCTGCCAATAGTCAAATTCCCTGAGAGAAACTTTCATGTGACTGCTAGATGAAGTCTCTGCTTGTTCTAAGATGAATTGGTGGTCCAAACTAAATGTCACGACTTGCTTATGGAGCTCGCCCTTGCATAAGTAAACACTGTACCCTCACGTCCCACAATAGAACTATCTTTCTCTTTTCTGAAGTAGACGTCTTCTCTCACACGCCACAATAGATCCAAAACTGAAGTTAGAAGCTCAAGAAGGATAATGACCAACTTACCACAAGTATATTCAGTAATCTTAAAACCCTCATACAATTTCAAACTAAAAGTATTTGTTATGCTCCAATTTCGTCTCTAAAAGAGACCCACCAAATTGCAATATTGTTCCTGTAGAAGATTTGAGTGACCTCCACAATCCAGCTAGGGTAGATTAGACTCACTACCGAAACTGGTGCCCTAGGATTTTGTAATAACCCCTACCCCTTGGAATAAGAATTAATCTTGATTACCCGAGTTTGGCAATGTTATTCGTCGAACTAAACTGAAACAATGTTGGTCTCTGCAAGATGTTTTTCTGCACTGTTGAACTGAAATGGTCTATCCTTGTACTTGGAGAGTAAAGTAATCAAATCTTTGTGTTCAACATACACAGCCACTTGACCCAATTGCAAATGCTGATGTTGGGTATTCAATCCTTATATACAGTTAAACTCTCCAAGCTATTACATTCAGCCATTAGTTTATTCGTTTTCAGTGCACAGTATTATGTTATGGTATTGAAGGTATTCACAAATTGTCATTCCAATGCAACAAAGACCATACAGTGGCATAATTGGTTCAGTTTGCATTGCTTTATATGACTCATTGGTTAATGTAAAGATTGACTACTGAAACTCTATAAATTAATGAACAAAAAGACAATCCATTACAGAACAACTATTTCAATTGAAGACTCTGCATCCTTCCCAGGTGTTAAGATTCTAATTTCAGATAAATCAATTCATGTCCATATCTTAACAGAGACCCCGATATTGCAAGAAAAGACATTAAACACATGCTTCTGAAGTGGCAGCTTACATACCCGTGATCAAGAATCCTTCTCCAACGTGTTCAGGTATAAATACTCGCTTCATAGCAGAATACAAAGTCCCGACTTCATTAACTTTGGCGGCTCCTGTTTGAGTTCATGGCTCCTCAAACTCTTCGATATCCTTATAAAAACAATGCTTCTTCCAAGATTAATGTTCAACATATACTGGGCGGTTATAAATGATGCCGCTGGTGATTCCCGTGATATGCCCCTACATTCTCTAGCACGACTTCAAAATGTTGCTTCCTTGTTTCCACCAACTATCACGATGGGATGATACCAGACCAACATAGAGAACTCTCAACAATCATCACTGTGCCCATCCAGAATAAAGAGCAGGGCATTAGAGAGGTCAAAGATATTAATAAGATCGATAATATCTATAATCCCGTGTGGCATGAGAAACGCGATATGAGACCTCCGTGAACAAAGAACAAGTGACGCCGGTAGCAAAGGATATGTCTTCAACATGAGAATCGAAATTCAGCATAAAGATGACGGCACACATAAGTCGTACCAAACTCCTTCGTATATAAAGAGAATGCGAACAGGGAGACACGCGAATACAACAATGAACCAAGATCCCGCATATGTAGTGTCGTATATGTCAACCTTGTACAAATATGAATCCTCCGATGAATTTAGCATCAATGCCTAAATACACTGACCTCTATCAGCGCCTCAATAGATACTATCCACATTCCGCAATGGTAGGGTGAATATATAATACTCCGTACCCCCTGAAACCTTCATTATAATCACTTCTCAGATGGAGCACATCCGCCTTTCTGAATACAATTATTCTATCCTGATTATGAGACTAATCTAATTCTCAAGAACCATGCCAGGGGTTTCGTCCTTACATGGTTGCAGAAATCCTAAGAGTTACCATTCTCAGAGATCCCATAGTCGAAACCAAAAACTTTCCAATTCACCGAGATACTCAAAGGATTCGCCACAGGCTCCTTAAAACTTCGCTGCATTCAGTTTCCATAACTAATTTCCCTGTATCGACTTAAGAAAAGCTATAGTTCCCCTTAAATATTTCATGAATATCTTGACTTTATAAAACAATAGTTTATCCATTAATATCCATAAATATTTAATAAAGCCATATTTTATAATTAATTAATTAAATAATAAAAAGTCTTTAATAGAGACAATTTAATATTCAAATAATTAATCAAATCTCCTTTTTGGCCTTATTAAAAATCGGGGACATCACAGATTTCCAGCCCCAAGACCAAATAGCTTTCAAAAAGCTCTCCAAATGAAAAGTGAGAAAATAATCCAAGCATGAATGAAAATGAACCTCTAAACACCTTTTATATTTCCCACTTAAATTCCCACTCAAATAAAACAAACTGACTTAATAAAGTACTTTTTAAATAGTTCACTTAAAGTCACTTTATAGCTTTATTTAATTAATCACTTAATATTACCTTTTAACTTTAATTTTTCCCGCTAGGCAATATTAAATAATTAAATAAATGAATTCCCTTATTACGCCTTTAGCCTTCGAGAATTAATAAGGCTAAAATACTGTTGTACACCAAAATTAAAATTTTTGTTACACTTAGACATTTTGAAGAAATAAGTAAAAGTCTTGTTAAATCAGTCAAAAAGGTCAAAATTTGGGTGTGCAGGTCTTGCATGAAGGGTTAAAACGCAAAATTTTCAAAATCTGACAATCTGGGTCTGCTAAGAACAGCTTAATCTACAAAACCCAGATCTAAGTTTTTCATCCCTACTTTTTAGGAAAACTGCTATTTTTAGAAATTTTCTAAAATTAGTAACGTTTTCTAGGTTTTTCTGGGTTTCTTTGGAAACGGATACTGGCAAAACTTTCTAAAACTAGAAAGTCGGTCCGTCAGGACTCAAACTGATTTTGATTGGCTCAAAATACATCCATATCAGGCTCGTGCAGTCAGAATCTCAAAATAATCAGTTTTGCCTTAGTGGGTCTATTCTGCTTTTTCAGAAGCATAACAGGAGCTCCAAGTTCATCAATGGAGGTCAGTCGGCTGCCAGGCGTCAGATTCAACATTCAAAGCATTCAACAGAAGGCGAGTTGGTGAAGAAGCATGAAGAACGAAGGAAAAGATGAAAATTGATGAAAAATTTCTAACACTGCCAGACATGGGCGCCCCAGGTGAAGAAGGGCGCCCATCTTTTTAGGGCACCAAATGATGGAATTAGGGTTTGAGCTCTAAGTTAAAGTTATTCAAAATCCTACCAGCTCCGCAGCAAATCCGGCGATGCAATCAACAAATCATCTAGTCTCCCGGAATTCGAGATCAAACAGAGCAGTTTCAAACAAAAGTTGGGATGAAAAATTATGAAAATGCATGAAAAATTTCTAACTCTAGGAACTTTGGGCGCCCCAGGTGAAGAAGGGTGCCTAGCTTTTTGAAGGGGTAAATCCAGCAATTAGGGTTTCAGAATATGCTCGATCTTTTCAGTATTCAGCCAGCTTCGCCACGCCTGTCACCGTCAAATCATCCGACTAGTCATCGTCCAGCAAATTCAGATCGAAGTCAAGGGTACAAAATGAGGGTGTGAACTTGAAGATGAAGTCAGATGAAAAAATGACCAAGTCTGGAAGGTTTGGGCGCCCCAGGAGAGAAGAGGCGTCCAAGATTTCAAGGGGCTAAACAGATGAATTCACAAAAGTGTCTCTAACGTAATTTCTTCACAATTGATCCAGCTTTCCAACGAGATATCTAGCGCGTCAATCAAAGTTCGCAGTCGCCAGATACGAGGAGCTGAAAGGAGGGTCTGACGAGGGCTAAAAACTGAGATTCAGAAGCAAACAAGAAAAAATGGAAAATAATCTAACTCTGGTGAGTTTGGGCGCACAAGCTTTTGAGGGCCTAAAATTCATTGTTTGGCGAAGTTCATCTCAGAAGACCCCTCCTAATATTTCATCAGCTATGCAACGAACATAACTAGCAGTCGATCCGATGCCCGAGTCACTAGATTCGACGAGATCATATGTAGAAGAGGAGTTAATGCAGAAATTGAAGATCATTAAAAATGGCTAACTCTGAAGAAAATGGGTGCCCCTGGAGAAGAAAGGCTCCCATGAATTCAAGTGGCACCCCTAGCCAAGAAGGGCGCCCAACTTCTCATGCCTTAGAAAAATTTGCAAAGTTTTCAAGAAGTTTCAAAATTGCAAAAAGAAAAATTTGCAAAGTTTTCAAGAAGTTTCAAAATTGCAAGAAGGAAGATGGCGTCTAAGTTCAATGAGCTGAGATTTTAGGGTTTTGAAAATAAAAGCAAAAGAAAGCAAAGCAAAAACAAAACCCTAAGTCTATTTAACACCTCTCTTTCATGTTATTTTTATTATTTTTGCAGGTAGCATTCGAAAGAGAAAGTTGGAGCAGCAAGTTTGAAGAAATTTTTCAAGATTCAAGAGCTTAGCTTGCTGGTTTTTCATCAAAATTTTCAGACCAGCAACTTAAACCCTTGCTTTTTCATGCACTTTCATCCAGAAGATCAAGTTTTTCAAGGAGAAGGCCAAGGTTTTCAAATTTTCAGTCATTTGGGTATTTTCACTTCTTTCTTCTGAAGAAATTTTCAAGAACTTCATCAAGTTGCAGCAGCTGCTTTTTACTCGCATGTCAGTGAAATCCTCAGTGTTTTCAGTTTTCAACCATCTGGGTCCTCTCAAATCAATCTTCTGAAGAAAACCCATATCACAGCTTTTTTTAAGAAAGTTTCAAATCCTAGGGTTGGCTGCTTTTTCGATTAGTCATCAATATTTTGCAAATCTAATCAACTGGGTCCATTTCTAATCATATTCTGAACAAAACCCAGGTGCTAGCTTTTTCGGTGAAAAATTGAAGAAATTAGGGTTTGCTGCTTTTTCAGTAAAAATTCAAAATTTTCGAAAATGGACAATCTGGGTTGTCTTGCAACGAAATTCTAAGCAAAACCCATATCTCAAAAAAAATTTCAAAAAATTTGCCCGTTGGAGCAAGAAAATCAGCATTCTGAAAATAGAAGTTGCTCAAAACTTGTCTGAACCTAGGCGAGTTTACAGTCATTCTTCAAGTTTTCCGAAATGGAGTACACTCCCAATGTTTTCAAGACTAAATCAGCTCTCTATCATGATTTCATCAAAACGGCTGAGACAGACTTGCATCATATCAAGCCGGTGTTTGATTTACAAACTTTGGAGAGCGCAGGCAACACCTCAATCAGAAACCTAGGACATTCTAGACTCCTCGCAGCAGCGTCTATTCCTATATCAGTTCAGAGTCTTGAGTTTGTAATCGCTTGCATCAAGCATTACAACCCAGCTACTAGGGAGATCCAGTCAATAGATGGCAGATTGATTTGCAGTCTAAAGCCTGATACGATCGAGAAGTGTTTTTCCATTCCCCCATGGCCTGAAAGCGTTACTATCTCAAAGGGTGAATGTGGAAGAATATGGGAGATGCATAAAGACAAATATAGTAAGAAGATTGTGTTGGCGTTTAAATTCGCACCTCTGGAATGCGGATTTGAAAACGGACAGCTATGCACAGATAAACTGCTCTTCAAATTAGGAGGGGAAGCTCCCTCTTGCTGATGGTGTTTGAAAGAAAGTAAACTAAAAATAAGTTGCCTATCTTTTTGAGCAGCTTAGAGCACAAGGTTTTTTAAACACAAACGCCGCAGCTGAGATTTTCTAATAAGAAGTTTCAACTACGACTAACTTAAACTAAAGACGTTCCTAGCCTCTCAAGTAATAGCAGAGCAAGAGAAGTTAGAAATTAACAAGGTAGATTCTCTGACAAAAATACTTCAATAATCTCTCTTTCAACGAACACCTACACACTTCACTGCAAGCTGAAATAAAGATCATAAAAGTAGAACACTGATAACGGAAATCTGAGATTTTAGACCAAGGCAAAAGAGGCTCATGATTTTATTACTCAAATCTCTAAAACAAAGCTCACTTCTAACATGCCTTGAACAAGAAATTGCAGCTAAGGAGGCTTGCAAACTTATTCTTAACACAATAGAAAACAGCAATCTTACTAACTCCTTGTTGGCTAAAGAGGCTCAACAATTTGCTTATCACAACACAAATGAACAATACTTGAGCAACAAATAGAAGGCACAATAGGCTCAGCGTTTTGTTCTCACTAGCACGGTTAAAAAAACTAAATGAGCAAAGGCTCTTATTTATAGAGAAGCAGAGGAGTAGGGAACCCTAAAATCTCCTTGCTTTCACAATCTAGGGCTTGCTCGCAAGCAAGCTTTATTACTAAATCTAGAAAGATAAAACCCTAAAAGAGAGAAAAGCGGGGAAACGCCAACTATTACATCTTATCTTCTTTCTATCCTCAAAGAATGGATAAGGATTATTCCAAGAATAGAAAGAAAGCGGGAAAGAAAGCTTCTAGAAGAAAGCTGCTTTAAAGCTCGATCACATCCGCTAGGAAGTTAGAGATTGTGTCCCGGTTCGGTGCATCTATGCCATCAACAGCAAAACACCGCTTTTCAAGAATATCTTTAGCATCTGTAATAGATCTTAGGAAATTTTCGACCTCATTGGCCGCTTTCTCGAACTTTGCTGACATCATGAAAGTGTGACTTGGCAAAGTCTTATATTTTTCTTTCATTTACTTCAGTGCAATCCTCTTGTTGTATTTTTTTTCTTATGCATATTCTATATCCTTTCGCATTCACCTTTGAAAGAGTTACGCTTTCAGGCCACAGGGGGAATGGAAAAACACCTCTCGACCATATCAGGCTTTAGACTGCAAATCAATCTACCGTCTGCTGACTGGATCTCCCTAGTAGCCGGGTTGTAATGCTTAATGCAAGCGATTACGAACTCAAGGCTCTGAACTGATATAGGAATTGACGCGCTGCGAGGAGTCCAGAATGTCCCAGGTTCTTGATTGAAGTGTTGCTTGCTCTCTCCAAGGCATGTAGATCGAACACCGGCTTGACATGATGCAAGTCTGTCTCAGCTGTTTTGATATAATTGTGAAAGAGAACTGATTCGGACTTGAAAACATTAGGAGTGTACTCCATTTCAGAAAACTCGAAGAATGACTGTAAACTCGCCTTGGTTCAGACAAGTCTTGAACAATTTCTATTTTTAGAATGCTGATTTTTTGTGCTCCAACGGACGAATTTTTTAGAAATTTTTCTGAGATATGGGTTTTGTTCAGAATATCGATACAAGACAACCCAGATCGTCCGTTTTTGAAAATTTTGAATTTTGCCTAAAAAAGCAGCAAACCCTAATTTCTTCAATTTTTCCCGAAAAAAGCTGGCATCTAGGTTTTGTTCAGAACAAGATTAGAAATGAACCCAATTGATTAGATTTGCAAAACCACGGCTGTCCCCGTCGAAAAAAGCAGCCAACCCTAGGTTTTTTTGAACTTTCTTGAAAAAAAGGCTGCGATATGGGTTTTCTTGAGAAGATTTATTGGCAGGAGACCCAGATGGTTGAATTTTGAATGCACTGAGGTTTTCACTGACATGCAAGATAAAAGTACTTGCTGCAACTTGATGAAGTTCTTGAAAAATTCTTCAGAAGATAGAGGCAAAAAGACCCAGATGACTGAAAAATTGAAAGCCTTGGCCTTCTACTTGAAAAATTTGATCTTCTGGAACAAGAAGAATGAAAAAGCAAGGGTTTATGCTTGCTGGTCTGAAAAAATCTGATGTAAAACCAGCAACTATGGATTCTTGAATCACAAAAATTCTTCAAACTTGCTGCTCCAACTTTCTCCTCTGAAGGCTACCTACAAAAATAATGAAAAATACATTGAAAAGAAGTGTTAAATAGACTTAGGGTTTGAATTAGGTTTTGCTTTCTTTTTTTGCTTTTATTTTCAAAACCCTAAATCTCAGTCCCTTTGAATTTAGACGCCACCCTTCTCCTCTTGCAAATTTTGAAAATTTGAAAATTCGAAAATACTCTAAGGCATGAAACTTTGGGCGCCTTTCTCCAAGAGGGGCGCCTATTTTCACCAGTGTTAGTCAAAATTTTAACTTTTTCAACTTTTCTCCATTTCGACAGGCTACTCCACCTCTGATTTCCCGTTGACAAATCAACCCGACAGGCGAGCTGAGTGGTTCACGGCGGAGCCTGACTGAAACTGAGAAGGATGTTCTAGAGGCACCTCCTGCTAAAAACTAGATTTTGACCTTCGAATTCACGGGTCCACATTCCTTCTAGGGGCGCTCAACTTCTTCAGTGTTAGCCATTTTTCTGATTTCCAAGTTCTTCCTTTTCCCTTTGATTTTCTAATGAATCCTCGATTCCGGGAGCGATGATGATCCGACTGACTGTCTGAATATTTCGTTGGATAGCCAGACTAATTTTGATGGGGCACTCTTGGATGCTACTTCTGCAAATTCCATCATTTGAAGGCCCTAAAGTTTGGGTGCCTTTCCTCAACTGGGGCGCCCACTTCTACCAGACTTAGAAAAAATTTCAATTTATTCATGTCTTTCACTTCTACGGGCGATCTTGTTGAATTTCGAGCTCCGGGCGTCGGATTGATGAATGTTTGGACTCGTTGCGAAGCTGAGAGGATTTCAGGAGGGGTCTTCTGGAAACACTTTTGTCAAAAGGAAGATTTTAGGTCCTCAAAAGCTTGGGCGCCCCTGGCAAGCTGGGGCGCCCAACTTCACCAGAGTTAGTTTATTTTTCACATTTTTTACCTTTGTTTTCGGATTTCTCTTTTCAACTCTCGTCTGACCCTCTGTTCAGCTCCTTGAATCTGATGACTGCAAGCTCCGTTTGTCGTGTTGGATAGTTCACTGGAAAGCCTGTTGCATTCTGAAGACATCTCATCATAACCTTGACTGCAAATTCATCTGTTTGAAACCTTGAAAATTTGGGCGCCTTTCTTCACCTAGGGCGCCCAGTTTCTCCAGACTTAGAAATTTTTTAAACTTCATCTTCTTCAAGTTTCAAATCTTCATTCTATACCTTCCACTTTGACTTGAATTCGCCGGAGACTGGATTGTCGGATGCTCTAACGAGGATATTCATCGCGAAGCTGACTGAATACTGAGCAACTTCCATTGGAGGTCCTAACCCTAATTCACTCATCTGAAGCCCTAAAAAGGTGGGCGCCTTTCTTTAACAGGGGCGCCCAAACTCAGCAGTGTTAGAAAATTTTCATGACTTTTCAACTTTCTTCCTCGTTCCTCGTGCATGTTCATTGTTTCACTTTCTGCTGGAAGTTTTAGTGCTGAAATTGACGCCTGGCAGTCGGATGACCTCCATTGATGACCTCAGAGCTCCAGATATGCTTCTGAAAAAGCAGACTAGACCCAGTAGGGAAAAACTGATTATTTTAAGATTCTGACTGCACCAGCCTGATACGGACACATTTTGAGCCAATCAAAATCAGTTCGGACCCTGTCGGACCAACTTTCTATTTTTAGAAAATTTTGCCAATATCCGTTTCGAAAGAAACCCAGAAAAACCCAGAAAAACCCAGAAAACGTTACTAATTTTAGAAAATTTCTAAAAATAGCAGTTTTCCTAAAATTTAGGGATGAAAAACTGAGATCTGGGTTTTGTAGATTTAGCTACTCTTAGTAGACCCAAATCGTCAGAAATTGAAAATTTTGCATTTTAACCCCTCATGCAAGACATGCACACCCAAATTTTGACCTTTTTGACTGTTTTGACAAGACTTTTACTCATTTCTTCAAAATGTCTAAGTGTAACAAAAATTTTAATTTTGGGGTACAGTAGATTGCACAGAGATGGATGAAAGAAAAACATAAGACTCTGGCAAAGAACGTTGGGCGAGGAGAGTTTAAGGACAAGATTGCCATCATTATCACCTTGCTCAACAGGGTAACTGGCTCAGAAGATGCCACCAAGTTTCACCCTTGGATGTTTTACACCATACCCCACATCATGAAGAAAAACGAGTTCTATGATTGGCCTACCTTGGTCAGTGACAGTCTACATCAACAGATAACAGAATACTTCCAATTTCATGAGTTTCATATGGTGTCTTACCTAGTCTACCTGGTGGCCTATCAAGGTCAATTCAGAGGGTTGAACACCGAGGGATCATTGAGTGTACAGCACATATATAATTAGTATCCCCAGTTGGAGTTCACGAAGTCGCTGCATCACTACAAAAGAGCGAACGAGGCTTTTCTGATGTACACAGTGCGGGACCTGGACAATGAATTTCACGTCTGCATCTCTTCAGTTGCTAGGGAAGCGATGGCGGAGTGGTCGGATTGGTTCATACAATTCCCTACTTTCACCTATCTTAGGGTCTATGGCTATTCAAGTGCCCCGCTCATGCTACCTAGGTACCCGTCAGATGAGGTCGTCTTCATGGAGTTCTTGAGGTAGGCCCACGATGTCCACATAGTCTTAAGGAACAGAAGGAAACCCTCCCTCCATTTTCCATTAGGGCTGGGAATCTATACATGCAGGACTGCTACAGATGCCAAGACAATGGGAAATGAGTTAGATAAACTCGGTCTTAAGTCTTACAATGAGAGGCGATCATTTGATCCTCATGGTGTCTACGCTGGCCGACTTGAGAAGAACTATGATCATATATCCGCCCTTGAAGATTTTTGGGCTAATTGTACAGATGAGTTCGAGGTGCGAGGGTGTAGTTACAGCAGGCTCACTCTCCACCAGATGAAGGACTGCTTAAATGAAGATATAGAAGGGTTATCAAATGATGACGAGGATGTGCTTCTCCCAATGTATACTCAGAAGCGAATTGAAGATCAGCCCCTTTCACAGGTTAACTGGGCTAATAAAGAATCCCTCTCAATTGAAGACAAGACAAGACAAGTCCTTGAGCACAGCAAGGTTTTCCTAATCCTTAAGAGGAAAAACTCCATTCCAGTAGCAAAGCCGCCAAAGACAATTCCCTCTTCTTCCAGAGCACAGTCAAAAGGAAAGGGAAAAATCCGATCTCAAGAGAAATCCAAAGGTAGTAGATCAAGTAAAATGCCAAGAAGAAGGTTAGATTTCGAGGCATAGTCATGCAGGGGAGCAACCTCACGGTTGTAGCAGGCTCCTCCTTGCGAAGCCCATTACCTAGAAGCGAGAGGGCATGCCTTCAACACATGTTTACTGTACCTTTAATGAGAACCTTTACACCCGGTCCACATTGACGATGTGAAAGGGGATAATGAAAAGAGATTCACAGTTGCACTTCAGGGAAGTTAGTAAAGATACTACAGTGTCTTGGCTTGAGATCTCCTTAGGAAGGGTGAGAAGAAGGCCTTCATATCAGGTGAGTGTTGATGATCTCTATAACATCTATCAGGAACCTCCTAAGAAGAAAGCAAAGAAACAAGTTCACTTTGATAGGAGGAATCGATAGCAGAGATAGGTCAAGCTAAAATTTGCGTACTTTGAGAGACAAACGGGGATAGGAGTGAACACTGGATTGACTTAAATCATAGTCAAGGCTAATCTTAGGAGGAAATACAGGACATCACGAGATAGAGTCTTTTGAGTTAATGTCCGAAAATCTTCAGGAAAGAGTGCTTAAGGATGGAGAAGACAAGGCAGCCCTCAAGGCTGAAAATCAGCAGCTCAGGCTTTATATTTCTAACCTTGTCCATGGTTCTTCACAGGCAACCCAGTTTCTACCCCAGATCTTAGAGACACCAGCTGATCATCATCCCGGTTAGGAGCGGTAGTCATTTGTGGGAAAGAAACTCAGAGTGGATGAAGCTTCATTTATCCCGGAGGAAAAGGAGGTCTTAGCACCGGAATGTTCCCGAGTTAGGCAGCTCGCAGAGCCTCGTCAAAGGTATTCAAGGTTTGAACAAACCTTTGGCTGAAGCAAGACCAGGCATGAGATCATCATTGCTGGTTGGAGCATGTAGCTTATGGATTTATTGAGTTTCAAAATAACACAAAGAGAGACAAATCCTTGCTTGGAGAGAGCGTCATGTTTTAAAAGTTAAAACTTATGAGAGGATATCCGAAGAATTTATTGCCTATAGACAAAGGGTGATTGAAGCTCTTCTTTTCATCAGTGAGTTCATCACAGAGATTCCTTCTCAGTACAGTCTTGAAGATGGTTCATACGTCCGGCTTGATGAAGTGCAAGATCAATTTCAGAGTGTTGTTCACAGTTGCAATCTAGTTGGCGGAAGGATAGGTCATATTTCGATGATGTCAACAAAGTTCGAGAAAGCGGCCAATGAGGTCGAAGATTTCCTTAGGTCTGTTGCAGATGCTGAAGATATTCTAGAAAAGTGGTGTTTTGCTATTGATGGAATAGATGCACCGAACCGGGACACAATTTCTAACTTCCTAGCGGATGTGATCAAGCTTTAAAGCAGCTTTCTTCTAGAAGCTTTCTTTCCCGCTTTCTTTCTACTCTTGGAATAATTCTTATCCATTCTTTGAGAAGAGAAAGAAGATAAAATGTAATAGTTGGCGTTTCCCGCTTTTTTTGCTTTCCTAGGTGTTAGATGTTATCTTCTTTCTAGATTTAGTAATAAAGCTTGCTTGCTAAGCAAGCCCTAAATTGTGAAAGCAAGGAGATTTTAGGGTTCCCTACTCCTCTGCTTGTCTATAAATAAGAGCCTTTGCTCATTAGTTTCTTGAACCATGCTAGTGATAACAAAACGCTGAGCCTATTGTGCCTTCTATTTGTTAGAGTGTTGTTCAATTGTGTTGTGATAGCAAATTGTTGAGCCTCTTTAGCCAACAAGGAGTTATAGTGATTGTTGTTTCTATTGTGTAAGAACAAGATTGCAAGCCTCTTTAGCTACAATTTCTTGTTCCAGGCATGTTAGAAGTGAGTTTTGTTTTAGAAGTTTGAGTAATAAAATCATGAGCCTCCTTTGCCTTGATATAACATCTCAGATTTCCGTTATTTATGTTCTACTTTTATGATCTTGATTTCAACTTGCATTGAAGTGTGTAGATGTTTGTTGAGAGAGAGTTTATTGAAGTATTTTGTCGGAAATCAACCTCGTTCATTTCTAGTTTCTCTTGCTCTACTTATTACTTGAGAAGTTAGAAACGTCTTTAGTTTAAGTTAGTCGTAGTTGAAGGTCTTAAAACAGAAAATCTCAGCTGCAGCGTTTGTGTTTAATAAACCTTGTGCTCTAAGCTGATCAAAAAGATAGGCAACTTAGTTCTTAGTTTACTTTCTTTCAACACCATCAGCAAGAGGGAGCTTCCCCTCCTAATTTCAAGAGCAGTTTATCTGTGCATAGCTGTCCGTTTCAAATATGCATTCCAGAGGTGCGAATTTAAACGCCAACAAATAGCAGTTTGAGTGGTCATGGAGAAGGGGACATTACAATGTAGCACAAACTAGAACATAGCTTGTCTTACCATACATAATCAAATGGCCAAATAGAAATTGTGAATAAATGTTTGGAAGGATATCTATGTTATTTTTCTTCCAATAAACAAGCGCAATGGTCCAAATGGCTTTCCTTGGTAGATTTGTGGTATAACACATCACTTCACACATCAACAAACATGACTCCATTTGAGGCTCTTTGTGGATACTCCCTACCATCTACCACTTATTTACGAGGTCGTCCCAAAGCTCGTGCTATAGAGGATAATATTCAACACCAACAAGAAATACTTCAAATCCTTAATGAGAATTTAGTTGTGGCTCAAAATAGGATGAAACAACAAGAAAATCAACACCATACTGAGAGAAATTTTGAGGAGGGAGATTGGGTATGCCTTTGGTTGCAACCTTACAAACAAAAGTCAGTTAAGTAGCATAAAAACATCAAGCTTGCACCTAAATTTTATGTTCCCTATAAGGTTCTCCACCAGATCAGCAATGTAGCTTATAAGTTGGAACTTCCAACCTCTTCCAAAATGTACCTATATTTCATGTCTCTTTCCTAAAGAAAGTAATAAGGTAACAAGCTTCCAATCCAATCAAAATTGTTTGAGTTAGATGAAGAAGGGAAGTTTATTTTGAAACTTGAGACAGCCATAGAGAAACAAGTGAAGCAATTGTGAAACCAAGCCATTTCTAAATTTCTAATTAAGTGGAACAATCTGTCAACTAAAAGTGCAACATGGAAAGATGAGCAATTCATATAGAAGCATCCAGATTTGCTAAGCGCTGAGATCAATGCTTTTTTGAAGGGGATGAGCATGTTATGCCCCTAATATTCATGTTTCTAAATGTAATAAGGTTAAGCACTTGTGCCATTCTTAACTTTAATATTTTCATTTATTACCTGTAATTAGTTGCTTAGGCCAACCTAATTAGGACAAAGGGGTGTGTCCCTACCTAATTATGTCTATAAACAAGGAAGAGAAAGTCTCTTCCAAACCATCATAAGTTGAGATTAAATTAATATTCTCAAATTTTGATTTTTGGAGATCACCCCCTTGAAGTGGTCTCATATTTTATTTATTCACATATTTATTTCCAAAAAATATCCTAATATTGTGACATAGTAAGAGAAAAAAAAAAAGACATTGCATCAAATTCAGATTTAGACAATTCTCTATAGATCTGCTATCCTCCACAAGAATTAATGGCAATGCAATAGTTGATGTCCTTGTGGGATTCTTCACAAACCACACAAGTAAATAAGAATGACGAGTTTCTCACAAAATTTTCATTATAAGAGATTTCGTAAGAACCCTCTACCCAGCAAATCCCACAATGGGTAAATCCCACAATGGGTATGTTAGTGTTGTATCTGCGGGAGATATTTTTCTCCCTAATACATTTTGGTTCAAGGCTGGTCAGCCTTCTTGATTTAAATGATATTTATTCCTTCTAAAGCCAACCTAGAAGGAAAGTCAATTGGTGTTGTATTTAAGGAGGATCAAGTCCTCTCATTTGGGCATCAAGTTCATTCAATTCAAATTCGCATCTTAGCAGCAATAGGAGTTCACCATTAAGCAGCAGTTTGCATTCTCCCAGGTAGTTCAATTTCTTTGTTGGCGTAACAACTAACACCTCTAGAGTAGAAGTTGTTATGAACAGCCTATGCACACTACGCAATGAGTGCTCTTCAAATTATGGAGGGGAAGCTCCCTCGTTGTGCTTTACAAAAGTACTTGCAAAGGAAAAATAAGCTAAAACTATGTCCTGTCTTTTTGTTTCAGCTGCTAGAGGCACAAGGCTTTCTTGAAAGAACTTACACGTTGCAGCTGAGTTTGCTCTGGTTTTGCAAATCAACTAAACTACAACTTATATCTATCCAATCTCCTCAGGAAAATAGAGCAAGAGGAAACGGAGCAAGGTTATGACTATCAGACGATAAACGCATTCAGATTCTCTACTTGAAGGCAAGGTGGCGCAACTATCATCTCAATCTGAACAAGTTTATTAAGCACAAAACAGATTTGAGAATTTGCTATGATAATCTTTATGAAACCCTATGTGGCATAACACTCAATCAGCATAGTAAAGACTCACAAACATCTCTTATCATCAAAATCTCTATGAAACCCTATGTGGCATAGCACTCAATCGTAATGATAAAAGTTTCACAAAACAGATTTTCCTAATCTAAGAGAAGATTCACCATGAAAACTTTATGAAACCCTGTGTGGCATAACACTCAATCAGCATAGTAAACACTTCACAAAACGGTTTTATCATGATAATCTTACGAAACCCTGTTTGGCATAACGTTCGATCATAACAATAAAAGATTCACAAGACAGATTTCTCTAAACTATGGAAGAATCCAGCATTACAATCTTTCGAAACCCTATGTGGCATAACAATCAATTGCAATAATGAAGACACATGAACAAATACCATAAAGAGCAATATTGAGGGCAAGGTAGGCGCAGCATATATTTCTCTCAAGCAAAAGTTAATTACAAATGAGCAAAAGCTCTTATTTATATACATCAAGGTGTAGGTAACCCTAAAATCACCTTGAGTTCACTACAGTTCTTGCAATGCATGCAAGTCATGCGCCCTAACCCTAATGAAGTAAACTATACAGTTAACTGGGCAACTACCCTCAGTTTAACTGGTACAAATAACCTCATTGGACAATGTGCAAGCATGCACGTCCTTATTTAAAGCAAAGTTAACTGGCCACTACCTTCAGTTAACTAGAAACCCTAACCCTAACTCCTGTGTTGATAACTCCGAGGATGAGATAAGCATGTGTTAAGTCAGCAAGTAAAGCCAGAAATTTGGAAGTCAAGTTAAGCGCTGCTCAAGACTCAACCCTCGAAATTAAGCGCGTTCTAAGCGTGAGATCACTCCATATCCTTTCAGTCTAACGCCCGGTAAGAACTCGCCGATCACCGTATTAGCACTTTGATGCTTACTACAAAATAACGGTCTGTTTCTTTAGTTCTACGCCGCTTTGATGTCGTGTACACCATCTTGCATTTCGCCGATTAAGCCTTTCTCCAGGCGGCTGCAATTACTGAAACATTCTCTAATTTTGGCGCCCTAGGTTCACCTTCAAGGCTGTCATAAATCAGCTTCTCGAATTCTGCTTGAACTTTTTCCAACTCCACATACGTGCCATCTTCGAGAAGATAATGACACGGAATCTGAACAACGAATCCACTGACAAGTGCAAGTACTCCAACCACGTCATCCTTCAGTGAAAATAACTTGGTAGAGATCTTCTCACATATTTCTGTTCTGAGAAGATGCTGCTCTCTCCAAGTGAAGACTTTATCTTGATCTTCAACCTCCTCCAAAGCATCGTATGCAACTGATAACTGAGATACAAGAACACGATCCTTTGCCAAACTCTCTGCAACTGAAATATCCAGCAACTGAATACCCTGACGGAGTTTATGTGCCTCACTCCTCAACTGATACAAATCTGCAAGAAGAGTTTTACCAGCAGCAACTAAACTGTCAATCCAATCATCCAAAAGTCTGCCATGACTGACCAACTGATCCAATTTTCGTTTCTCTGCAGGTGTGTGCTGAGGAAGAACAAGTGCTCTACTCGGATTCCCATGAACAAGATCAGAAATGTATTGACGAAGTTGACTATTTTCAGCTTTGAGTAAAGCCTTATCTTCTCCATCCTTCGTGATACGCTCTTCAAGATTATTGGTAACAATCTTAAGAAGAGTTACATCTGTCTCTCGTGTAGTCCTGCCAAGATTTGCCTTAGTAAATGTAAAGTCACCCACTTCGACTTCATCCAAGCTTTTACCCTCTGGAGGAACTGCAACTTCAATAACAATTTATGATTCAGGGGTCTTTTCAATGTGCACTTGTTTCTTTATCTTCTTGTTTGATCTCTTCTGATAAGGCTCACCAAACTCAGACAAATCAAGGTTGTATGACGGTTCACGCCTTTGTCTTCCCAAAGACTTTTCGAGCCAACAAGACTGAACAATATTCTCAATTCGCGGAGAGACGGTCCCTGATGTATCTACCTGTGGTGTTTCAGTTGTCTCCGATCCGGCTTGAACTTGAGGCTCAGGCTCAGAATCTATATCAATAGGCGGAACGTGAGGTGAACTAGGAAGTGAAACGTGAGGCTCAGTTTGAATAACTGTCTCTACTGGAATCTCAGGAACACTCTCAATTTGCTTCTGCTTCCTCTTACCAGTAGCTCTTTTCCCTGTGTTTCCACTGAGTCTAACCCCTTCCGGAGGTATTATAATAGCCTTGACTCTGGGTTTTGCTCTAGAAGTAGAAGGCAATGACGAGAAATCCTTTGGCGGCTCTGCTACAGGAACTGACTTCCGTGTTCGTTTACTCTCCAAGAATAACTTACTAGTCTTGATAACTGATCTAGAAACCTCTTCAATAGAAGTATTCTCCTTAGCATACCAATCAGGTGAGCGAAGTGGCTGCCTAGCAACTTGATCTTTCACATAAGAATTGAGAAGAACTTCTCCATCATCATCCGACAAACCATCAACATCTTCTGACAAGTAATCAGAGAGCTGTCCAACCGTGAGTCTACAATAGTGACAACGACGAACCTCGAATTCATCTTCACAATTTGCCCAGAAATCTTCAAGTGCTGGCGTATGTGCAATCCCTCGCTCTAACCGATTTGCATAATGACCGAGAGGATCATAGGAACGTCTCTCAGTATAAGGCTTGAATTTGAACCTTTCTATCTCAGTAGACATACGTCTGGCATCTGTTGCTGCATCACATGTGAAAATTCCCAATGAGAAAGGAAAATTTGCCGCAGTCTTATGACGACTACGAAGAAAGAAGTGAACATGCTGCATTTGCCTGAGAAACTCCATAAAGACAATCTTGTCTGATGGATATCTCGGCAACATTAGGGGCTCTCCAACATAACCATAAACTCTAAGGTATGTGAAAGTGGGAAACTGTATGAACCAATCTGCCCAAGTCTCCAACGCTGATTTGGCTTCGGCTGAAATACGAATGTGCATCTCATCATCAAGATCTCTCACGGTTCTCATGGCAAAGTGATCATTCACCACTCGGAAGTCCTGCTCAGACTGAGAAAACTCTAGCTGTGGATAATACTCATGAATACGCTGAACACCGAGAGTACCATTGGTTTTAAGAAGTCTGAAGCTACCGTGAAATGCCACCAAGTAGACCAAATAAGATATCATATGAAACTCGTGATGCTTGAGAAAGTTAGAAATCTGCTGATGTAAGCAATCACTAATTAACATAGCCCAGTCAAAACGCTCTGTGCCATCAAGGATTCTGGTAATCAGGTAGAACATCCATGAACGGAAAGTGTTAGCATCTGACTGGCCGGTAACTCGATTGAGTAAGGTGATCAAAACAGCAACTTCTCCTTTAAATTCACCATGACCAACCTTCTTAGGCAAGTTAGTTTTCTGAATTGTCAACCATTTTTGAGCAACTTTTCTCTGTGAACGTTGATGATCAGCATCCCATATCTTCTCGCAAGCTTCAAGATCAACAGTAAAGTTATCTGAATGAGGAGGAATAGCAAAACATTTCTCTATGTCCTTCGGCTTGAGACTGCAAACCACTCTTCCATCAACCGATCTGATCTGTCGTGAAGACGAGTCATAATGCTTAATGCAAGAAAGTACGAACTCAAGATCGAAGATAGAAACAGGAATGGATGCCGCTGCCAGCAACCCGGAACGCTCAAGATTCCTCATCGAATTGCTGCTAACACCTTCTAAACTGCTCAGATTGACCACTGGATAAACATGATTTAGGTCCGTATCTGACGTTTTGATGAAATTATGTGTAAGAGCTGATTTCACCTTGTAATTAATAAGATTGAACTGCATTTTGAAAATGATGACTTTTGACTGTAAAGTCGAATAATAGCAGAAGAACTTCGAAAAGAAGCTACGAACAATTAAAATGAAAGCCTGACGAAGAAATTTTTCCGAAGAGATGCAGAACATGGGTTTTGTGCACAAGCTGAATTCTAAACAAACCGGATAGCTAGATTTTTGGAAAAATGTGATTTAAGCCCACATGCAAAGAGATTCTCGGAAAAAGGCTCAGAGCTTCAGAATGAAGACTACGGGGCGATTTTCTCGAAAAAATCTAAGAAGTGGGTCTTGTTGCAAATGCTGAAATATGAGAACCCAGATGATCAGATTCTGAAAATGTGTTGAATTACTCTGGCATGCGAAGAAAGTACCTAAGGTGAGAAATAGAAGAAATAAGACAGAAGATAGAAAGTTTTGCTTGTCTGCTTCTGAAAAATCTGCAAATCTCTTCTTCGAATCTTTATCAAACCTGCATGCAAAGAGGAAATAAAGTCTAGAATTGACTTCTTCTGAAGAATCTGAGCTCGTAGCTTCGAAGAACGCTGAAAACGGACACCTGAAACACCTTAAGCTTGCTGGTCGCTCAAAAGAATACAAGCTTCAGAGCAAAAGATGATGCAATAATGGACGCCATCTTTGAAATATATAGAATTTTATCATAAGAAATTCGTACTAAATAAAGCATGCATTAAAATGGCGCTTGGCTTCTCATTGGACCTCATAATAGTTAACTGGAACTCAAACAAGCTCAATAAGTGGACGCTTTAGGGTTTGCCTTTCAAATCTTCAGTTTAACTCATCCATGCGATTTTAACTTCAGTTAGCATCTTTATCAAATTCGCCAACTTCAACCTTACTTTGGATTCATCAACTTGACCTAAGGCGTGCCCTTTTGCAAACTTTAGTTAACAATAAGAATGAGATAAGGAATTCGCCTTACTCATGCAATAATTATGCTAAAAATAGCTAGCCTTTTGGAAGTTCAGTTTGGCCTTCAAGAATGCGCCAACTTCATGCTTTAATCAATTATAATCTAAAAATAGCAACCCTTTTCAAACTAAAGTTGCCATAGCCTTGAAAAGTGCGCCATCTTCACTAATATCTTGCTTCACTTTTCAAAAACTAAAAATAGCGACCCTTTTCATGAGTGAAGTTATCAACTTCAAATTCGCCATACTTCACTAAAAATGCTTCATGCTTCACAAATAATGCTTCATGCTTCAATTCGTCCCTTTTGAACTTCAGTTGACATTTGATGAAGTGTTATCTTCACTAAAATCTTCACAATTTTGACCAAAATCGCCATGCATGCAAACTCCAGTTGACATTCAGTAATAAACTTCAGTTAAACTTAACATGCAATCAAGTTAACTCAACATGCAAGGTAGTTAACTGAACATGCAAACTGAAAGATTACTCCACATGCAAACATATGAACTGAAGATGACAACCCAGAAATCGTTCAGTCTAACTGCAGTCAGAACTCCAGTTAAGGCGTCCATTCAACTCACTTTCGAAAATTCAAATTTTGAACTCTTGGGCGAATTCCAGACTTAGCCAAATTTCATGAAAATTTAAGCTAAAAACCTCTGCCGGGACCTCTGTTCATCCTCTGACACTGGTTGACTGACTTCTCCGATTGGCTGGCTAACAGGTGCATCGCAAAGCTGAGTAAAAACTGATCAAATGATATCTTGACACTGCACGTCATAAAACTGACATCTGAAGGCTCAAAAATCCAAGCGCCTTTTCCAAAAGCTGCGCTTTTCCTCAAACTTAGTCAAATTTTGACTTCTGCATTTCGAACGAAGGAAAAAACAAAATCCTTCATAACTTTCATTTTCTTAACTTTCAGGACTGGAACTCAGGTTCACTGCGAAGCTAAGCTCGTTTTGCACGATGGCTGCAAAGTCACATTTCCCCAGAAAATGTCATCTAAGGGGTGAAAAACAAGAGTGCCCCTTTCAAAAGTTGCTCTTTTCATTCCAGACTTAACCATTTCTGGAAACGACAAAAATAATATAAAAACTTCCACTGCAAACTAATGAGACGTCCTCTAATCTGACGGAGACAGGCAATGGAAAGCTGAACATAACACGGACACATTAGGCATCTGAAATCATCAGAAAGAAAGCATTAAAGGTCTGAAAAGCTTGGGCGCCTTTCTCAAAATGTGCTCTTTTGCTTTTTCCTCTGATATTTTGACTAAGATTGGACCCAACGTTTGACCTCCGGTTCAGACGCTTCAGCAACTCAGATTCACCCTCTGACGGATGCGTCGCGAAGCTCGAACGAATGTGAGATAAACATCCTGGGGGGCATTCAGCCAAAAACCTACATCTGGCACCTCAAAAAGATGGGCGCCTTTCTGAAAAGCTGCGCTTTTCTCCAGTGTTAGCCAATTCTTGCTTTCGCCTCGATTTGCACTGTATCTTCCATAACTCGAACAAAACAGGTCCATTTGACAGGCTTGATAGCTTACTGCGAAGCTGACGTGATGCCGAACAAAAGTCTGCTGGAGGTGACAAACCCTAAAAACAGGATCTGAGCCCCTAAAAGATAGGGCGCCTATTTCAGAATGTGCTCCCTTCTCCAGAGATAGAAAATTTTGATGTTCTTCGTTCATATTTTCATTTTTCTTAAATCTCTTCGGTAACAGACTGACATAGTACTGACACCAACTCCATATTTGAAAACCCCAAAAATGACCATTTGACAACACTTTAACAAGAATAAGACTCAATTAAGCAAAATGCCTTAGTGAAGCAAAAATTTTGGTTTTGGGTACAACATTCTTCAACAACAGATTCATTTTAAGAAGT
>VDFB02176480.1:0-10079 GCA_007258455.2 Sequoia sempervirens
CTAGAGAGAAAAAAGATACCCACAAAGCATGTGAAATAGAGGGAGGTACTAGACCATGAATGTCGCATCAACTCAACCCACACCATCATTCCTTAATAAACTCCTAGCTTTCTCGGGAAGGATCAATCCCTCCTCCCATGAACAAAAATCATTTAAAATAATAGCCTCATTGGCAAAAAAATCTGCCAACGAGTTTCCTTCTTGATAAACATGAGAGACATAGGTCTCTTCACAAGATTGTAACATGATTATCATATTGTTAATGAGCTAATTGACATTCCAACTCAAAGGATGAGTGTCATGCAGATAATTTATTATGTTCAAAGAGTCACCTTCAACCCATAATTTGGAGTAACCTTTACTGATTGCAAATCTAACACTTATGAATGTAACCTTTGCCTCTACGCAGTGATTGGTTTGAGTTCCCAATGGGAGTGCCACCACACCAAGGAGTCTACCAAAATAATTTCTTAACACACCCCACATCCTACAGGCCTAGGATTCCCCTTTTCTACCCCATCAAAGTTAAATTTAACCTAACCAAAGGGAGGAGGCTTCCATTTAGTGTTCAATCTGACAACTGAGCTTGACTTAGAATTCAAAATGGGAATTGAAATAATCTTCCAGTTAGAAGCTACCAGGAGCTCATAGCTAGCAAGGCAAGCAGAAGGGACACACCGAGCAGAATCAAAATGAATAAGAGAAAAGTTCTCTAGAATCGCCCGTCAGATCTTGATAAAAAGACTATCAACCTTAAGTTTAGTATCATGAAATATCATGTTATTTCTTTCTCTCCATAATCCCAAAGCAATATGTGGGGCCATAAGGTCCCACAGCCACTGAAGAACAGGAGAGGAAGAAGGGAAATTCCATTGATCAAAGAACTTAGCAAGAGAATCTAGAAAGACCCAACCAATATTCCAGAGTCTGAGAAAAAATTTACTCCAAAGAGAAAAAGAATAATCACACCCAAGGAGAATTTTTGGAATTTTCTCTCACCATCAGCTTCACAGAAAACACATCTATTAGGAATCGCAAACCCTCTCTTACAAAGGTTTTCTTGTGTTAAAACTTTACCTTTCATAAGTAGCCAGAAGAAGACATTCACTTTAGGAATCAAATTCTTATTCCATAACCTCCTCCAGGAAGGAGGCACTTCCAAAGAACTCAAGAGAGTAGAAGCCACTAAAAAATAGTTGCTAGCACAGGGGGCCCAAATGACTCTATTTGGTCTAGGAAAAGAGGGGATCTAAATCTTACACAAGAAATCCTTTAGAACCTTCAAAGACAAGTCCCAATCCTCAAAACATTTCCACTCCCCGTTTTCAAAATAATTAGCCACCTTAGGCCCAAAAAGGCATTTACACAAGGGGACAATAGGGGGCACCCAAGGAAGAAAAATAAGAGGGTTGACACCACACCAAATATCTTCCTAGAAAAGAATACTTGTACCATCACCTAGCAGCCACTTAACACCTTTAGCAATCAAGTCCTTGCAAAGAATTATATTCCTCCAAAAACAAGAACCAGAGGGAATATCGGCTGAAGACATCAAGTTCCAAGGTCTCTCCAATTGATATAGATACTTATTATTTGCCAAAGAGGCCTACCCAACATCCCCATTCAGGAGCCTCCAAACATTTTTCAATAAAAGAGCCTTATTAAAAGATTTTAAATTTCTAATACCAAGACCCCCCCACTTCTTCAATCTACACACCGACTCCCAGGCTACAAGAGGAATTCTGGCTTTGGTCTCAACCCTTGACGAAAGGAACCTACTCATTATCTGTTCCATTTTTTCTTCAAACTTTATAGGAATCCTAAAAAGACTCATAGCATACAGAGGCAAATTTTGGAGAGTGGAAGAAATAAGCTAAATTTTACCTGCGTGACTAAGGAGCACACCTTTCCAACCTGCTAAATTCCTACTAAATTTTTCCAACAAACCCAACCAAAAGGAATCTGGAATCTTAGATATACACAAAGGGAGCCCCAAATAAGAAGATGGGAGTTCACCTCTATTGCAAGACATGATTCTAGCAAGCTTAAGCTGCAATGCTTCAGGAGTATTGAGGAATAAAATATAACTCTTACTAAGATTTATCCTTTGACTAGAGGCCTTCTCATAGTCAGCCAACAACCCCTTAATAGCTCTAAATTCCCTAATAGAGGAATCACCCATAGTAATAGTGTCATCAATGAATTATTTATGAGTAATCAAATCACATCTGGAGGAAGGTGAAAGACCCCTTAGAGCACCAACATGAAGTGCCTTTTGGATATTACAGCTCAAAGCTTTGCCATTAGAATGAAGAGAAGTAGCAAGATAGGGTCTCCTTGCCTCATCCCACATGAACTTTGGAAGAATGGAGAAGAAGAACCATTCACCAAGACAACAAATGAGGGAGAAGAAATGAGTTGTTCAACAAGCTGAAGAAACTTCTTATAGAATCCAAACCAGTCAAAGACATTCAAAAGAAATCTCCAACTCACTCTTTCATAAGCTTTGAGCAGTTCCAACTTCAGGAAGAAACCTAGTTTTCTAGAAACATTAATGGAATGAGCAAGCTCATGAACATTAATGATAGAATCAAGAATTTGACAGCCCTTAACAAAACCGCTCTGGCGCTTTGAGATCATATTCAACAAGCATTTTTGCAATCTAGTGGCAAGCACTTTCAAATTTTTTTTATAAATAGAATTATAGAGACTAATCAGGTGAAACTCACCAAAGCTCTTTGCATTAGTAGATTTGGGAATCAAAACAATGAAATTCGCATTAAGCTCTTTGAAAAGACTTCTTGAGCCAAAGAATTCCTTAGTAGCATTAATCACATCCTCAGAGACGATCTCCCAACACGACTGGAAAAACAAAAAAATTAAGCCATCAGGCCTAGGGGCCTTGTTACCTTCAAAAGAGAAAACCACTTCTTTGACTTCCAAGGCCGAAGGAATAGCCATGAGCTCCTTATTCAAATTATCTATCAATAACTTATAGAGAGGCATCCACACACCTTTGATCCCAGATTGGATCATCCATCAAGAGCTATTCAAAGAATCTAGTAGCCTCTTGTCTAATAGCCTCGTCATCTTCCAATAGTGAACCATCAGCTCTAATCAAGGATATTCTATTTGACAACTTATGCCTAAGAGCATTGAGATGAAAGAACTTAGAATTACGGTCCCCAGATTTCAACCAGATAGCCTAAGACCTTTGCCTCCAAAAATCCTCCTCCTTGGTAACAATATCATGCAATTGCACGAGAAGGCTATCTTCTTGTAACTGTAGATCCTCTAATAAACCCTTCGATTGGATGGAATGTTGGATCTCATCCAAATTCTTAAGGACATAACTTTTAGAATCAAAGATGTGACCAAATGACTCTTTATTCCATTTTTTGAGATTCCTTTTAACAAAATTCAGCTTCTTGGCAACTCTGAACATCGCACAACCATCTATTTTGACTTGCCACCATTTTATGATACAATCCATAAACCATGGATCCCTTAACCACATGGCTTCAAACCAGAAAGTAAATATCTTCTTACTCCAAAGCCTATCAACAACAAAGGAGATAGGAAAATGGTCCAACCCAGATCTTGTAATAGAAGACAAGGAACAAGCAAAGTCCACAAACTAGGAAGCATAGGTTAAAGCTCTATCTAATATAACTTGAATATTATGCACACCAACACACCTATTGGACCAAGTAAAACTAGCTCCTGTAAGATTAACATCAATGAGTGCATTATCATCAATAAACATTCTTAAATCAAGTTGACTCTGAGGATTGGCTTGAGACCCCCCCACTTTCTCATTGTCATACAAAGGAGTATTAAAATCATGCATTACAAGCCAGGGGAGATCCAAAAAATTCATCCTAAGAATCCCAAGATCATCTGATAAATTTTTCCTAGTTCTCTTTAAGTTAGGAGCATACACATTAGATATAACCTAGGAATAAGAATCCCTAAGCCAAATAAACTTAGTCTCTACATGATTGAAACCATCAATGATTGAGTTATCTCTCAACAGCTTTGCATTCCAAAAATTTGCAACACCACCCGAAGCTCCTTTAGAGCTAACCCCATGGAAACCATAGTATTTATAAAATAGATTCTTTAATGCTTCCAACTTATCAATCTACATTTTCATCTCTTGGATCAATAAGATATCTGGCTTATTGTCCCAAAAAATATTCTTCAGGAGGTCCTACTTGTTCAGGTTATTCAACCCCCTAATATTCCATAAAATGATCTTCATTTTCAAGAAGAGGGGGTGATCTTAGAGCACAAATCAAAGAGGTTTTTCTAGACCCCTTCAAAAATATCCCACTTGCACTCCCTCTCCCTACTTTTCTGCAAGGTAGGTTTTCCATGGCCCCTCAACTCAGACCCACAATTCACTTTCTGCCTTATGGTGGTGACACCTTTGTGAGGATGAGGGTGGGGAAGAAGAGGATTTCTTCTTCCTACCTCTCACCTGGGTGAAACCATCTTCATCTTTGCTCATAGAGTCATCCACTACCAAAGCACCATCACCAACCGCTGACACAAAAACCAAAGGAGAAGGCAGAACAACAACATGCTCCAATACATCCCTTTTTGGGGAGCACAAAGTATCTAGGACATGATCCACATCCCGAGTTAAAGAATGACCTACAACCACCTCCATAGAATTTTCAAGATCCTTGATTAACTCAATAGGAGGAGCAAGATGATTTTTGATATTAACCTCACCCTCCATACCATTGCCAGCAGCAGATTCACCTTGGTTATCTTTAGGTTCCTTAATCTTCCAAACCTTGGTCTACTTAGTAGCCTTAGGTGGGACACCAGTCACAGGGAAATCCTTAGCCTAGTGCCCCATCTTACATTTGAAGCAAGCAAAAGGGATATTTTCAAAAACAATCCATTGCTTCCATGACCCCACCTTGGAGTTTAAAAGGAAGAACTCAGGTAGCACAACATCTTGGTCTATCATGACACAAAACCTGACTACAACTAACCACTTCCTGGAATGAGTGGTCTCATCAATAGAGACAATCTTTCCAAAAGAATTTTCTACCGCCTTGAAAAATTCTTCGTCTGAATATTCCAACGGTAGATTCAGTAGTTTTACCCACACAGGAGTAGAACTAAAAAGACATTTGGAAAAATCCATCCCAGGTTCCCAAGGTTGAAGAACCATAAAGAGGTGCCCAAATGACCAAGGCCCTTTCACAAACACATCTCTTAGGTATTCATCATAGGAGAAGGCAAAGGAAAAGAAAACTTTAGCCATAGCTACAACTTCCACTTGACCTTTTAAAGCCCACTTCTTATGGACCCAGGTGAAAACCTCCTCAATATTAGGTTGAGGACCTAAAACCTTGCCAACTAGGGAGAAATCCATTTTAGCAATATTCTTCTCAACAAGAGAGTCTAGAACAGAGAAGGAAAAAAACCTTCCTCATTAGAAGAAGACATAGAATTAGATGCAACTCCTTTTCCTTTAAGCTTAGAGGAAAAAAGGTCAGACCATTTCTGACCTAGCAAGGAAGACTTCCCTTATGACCGATTCTCTCCCACTGGAGCAAGTTCAATCCAGGGAATACTCAGATTAGTCACACAAGATTCCCCTGATGGGAACCGCTCTTCAAAACCAACATCCACTTTATCCCATGGGATCTTAGGAACTGAATCCTTCAAGGGATAGTCATCACAAGATACCTTGAGTGTCTCACCCGCACACTTCTCATCTGAAAGCACATCTTTGACCATATTTTACCTTTGCATGACCCATCCTTCGGACTCACCACCAGGATCAACAACTTATCCTCACACCCACCGCGATCCTGCCTTGCCATGCGCGGTATCAAAAAGCCCAAATCCATGGCACAGAACTGCAAAGCGCCATGATTCCTAAGCTTGAGTTCAAATTCAAATTACTCAAGCTCGTAGCGAACCGGACTTCTCTCCAACATACACCTCTCCAGCGGTGCGCCCATGCACTAATCATGATGTAGATTCTTCTTATCATAGTTATATATATTTAGATTTAGGGATATTGATTGTGGTTCACCTTTATTTATATATGATATTGTTTTATCATTTTTCATGATTATTGATGTGTTTGATGGTTATTTTCTTAATGAGATTTTTAGTCTTTTTTTATGATTATTTTGGGTAGTTTCTTTTATAAATTGTAGTGCGTCTGGTAAACATTTTCATGTGATGGGTGATGCTATCGTGACATATCTTCCGGTACCACGAGGATGAAGGGGAGACTAGACCTCGTGACCTCTTGCCTGCAATAGGATGCTTTAGCCAATTGAGTTAGGCTCTCCGCCCCAGATTTTAGTAATTATTGTATTATATATCATATTAGTAATAATTTTTCATATGATATACCTTTTTGTTTTAGTCTTCACATAAGATTATTTTTTCTTATGCAGCTCATGGTATATTCATGATTTCTCTAATGAGGTCCTTCATGATAGCGTTTCATTCAAAAATATTCATTCTTCACAAATAACTCATAACAATGTCATATTGACACATCCAATGCTTAATGTCATATGCATACTATTCTATCCAAACCATTTGAAGATTTCACTAGATGATATAATATTGTTGATGTCATTTTAAAAACTTTTTAGACAAATAAACATATAGTTTTGATTCCTACTAAGCCAATTTATACAACTCAAGATATCTTGTTTTATTTCAAGGCTATTATTATTATTATTATTATTAAATACATGGATGTGAAATAGACATTGAAACACAAGATATAAAATATTATTGATAAACATGTTTTATGAATAGGGATTATAATGGTCTTTACCGCATATCTTTTCCACCCCAGCTTAAGGAGTATATATATATATATGCAATTAGCTTTACATTTGATTATAATATCAATTCTCTTTTGCTTATTATTCTTAATATTTATGTTTCTATCTAGCTTGTGGATGATGCAATGAAACCTTTAGTGGTACATGGTCACACAAGTTTCTATGCACATATATTTGTGGTTGATATTGATCCTTTTTTTATTTTTTATTTTTTATCTTTTAACCATTTTCTTATGTTTTAGACATATATAGGGTGACAAAGCTATGGAGTGATTAGAAAACACTCTCAGCATGTTGACCAAAATGTAGATTGTTTGATTTGTGTTTTTACTTTGACCTTTCTTAAATTGATCCATACCTGTCTTCCTCCTTTCTCATGTCTTTTATTGCGGAACCTTATTGTCACTTGATACATGACATTTCACAATTATATCCTTCTACCTTATCTCATTAATGTCACATAATGATATCTATGATATATTTTATTATTATAAGATTATTGATATTAGACTTTCATATCTTTTTACATAATTACTTGTTCTAATCTCCTTGAATTCCTTGGATCAATCACATGCAATCAATTGGAGGTGACATATAATATCACTAATATTATTTAAAATGACTAAAAATATGATGTTTCTCCAGGGATCCTCACCTATATCATTCTCTTTGGGTAGTTGCAACTCTTTTATAACATTATATCACTCTCTTGTGATTATTATGGCTCCTTTTCAAATTTCTCTTTAATTTATTATGTTTCCTTCATAAGCCTAGTTCAATCTCTTTTGATTATTATAGATCCTTCACAACCCTACACAACTTGTTTTATTATTGTAATTTGTCTCTCATGGGTCTAGGTTCCATATTACTTTTATATTCCTTTGTAAGGTTGATCCTACCACTTGGAATTTCATCTATGATGTGGAGTTTACATTGTGTAAGAGGTGTGTAAGACCAACTATGAAACATGATTACATTATAAATTAACTTATCATTTAGATTTCAAAGAATTTGAAGAAAGGCATCTTTGACTAGCTAATATTAGTCATTTTTAAGAGCATGTTGTAAGAGGAATTGAATGCTCTAATCAAAGTGATTTGTTAGACTAGGTCAACTCCTTATTTTTTGGGTTCAAGATTATCATGGAATTATTATTCTCAAATACAAAATCTATGAGGTCAGATAAATAGATTTAATTGAGGAGCTTTACCAAGTTGGAAGATTTATGGTTAAGATAACTCAAGTAGCTAGATTATTATTTGTATATAAACAAAATTTCTTAGGAGTGTAATGGTTGAATGTTTTTGTTACAAGTTGTATTATGTTGTGACATGTTTCTATACTAGGCATTAAAATAGATGTATTGTTTCATGTCTTTGTTATAGGCTTCTAGATTGAACACATATTGGATGATTAAAAGGAGATCAACACACATAGTGCATTATAAACACATTCCCTATAGGTGCATATTTTTGGAAAAAAATATAGATGAACACAAGTAAAATTCCTATTGTAATGTAGTTATTATTTTTACAATATAATTGAGTGGGTAAATACATTGTTGGTGAGTCCAAGAGAAAAAATAATGTTGTGTAATGTTGTAGAATTGCACCTAAGGGAAATTCCACATTTCAACACTTTTCCTAGCATTTATGACACCCAAACGCATTAATGAAAAAAATACCATGGGTCAGAATTTCACAATTATAGCTCCATGTGGACCAATGGCGAAGCAACAACAAATTGATGACACATTTCCCAAAAATTGATGCTTTGGACGCTTGCGCGACACGTGGACGTATGCGCGATGCACTAGCATCTTGGTAGTTTTTCGAGTTTGAAATGGGGATTCTTGAATCTTGACTCTTGACATGTGTTCTAGTAGTCAAGTTTTCAGGTGTAACGGATCTTTGCTGCCCTTGCATGCAACAAAACCCCTCATTTTCTCTCATTCTGGGGATTCATTCATTCACTTAAGCTTCTCTCTCCAACTTCACTCTTGAATCTCTTCCATTCTTGACAACAACACTTCTACAAGTGAAGCTCCGCCGAAATGAGGTCCCTCCAACAACCAAATCTCTCTAGCAAGCATTCAATGGTGCATCTGTGTGTTCAAGAGGGGGCCGAGGCCTATTGGTAACACTCTCACTCTTTTCAATTTTTGAATATATTAGATCTTTGTTCATTTTCTACTTGGTGGTGCAGGTTCTCCTCTTGAAGCAGGGTTTTCTTTCACCACTCCTTTTGTCCATTTCAATTACATCTCTTTGTATCTGGCTATTCGTGGAGGTGGGAACACCAAAGCAGGGGTTTGATTGAGGAAAACCCCTATACAACCCCAAAATTTTCCCTCGTTGACCTTTTGTGTTGGTTGAAAGTGGAGCTTGGAGTGAAGTGTCAGATGTTTGGTTATTGGTAAGTTTTCTCCAAGTTCCCCTTGTTTTTTCTCATAGTTTTTGTTCTCTATTTTATCGTTTTGTTAAGTAGACCTTAGATCTGGGTTAAGTAGTGAAACTCTATTTTTACCGCTTGATTTCCCAAGCTCTCTATTGCTCAGGATTCCAATGCACCATTTGGATACCAGTGCATTGCGCTACATCCTAAATTCGCACTATTGTCCTTTGGTCCAGAGCTCCTTTGTTGAAGGAAGAAATCTAGAAGTTTCACTCTCCCAAGACTTGAAGTAGTCTTTTCTAAAAATTAATCTGTATATTCTCTCTTTTCAATTTCTTCATTCAACTTATGTTGAGGTGGATAAGGACAATTCATTCCCTAGGATTCTCTTGAGAACGAATAGACTCATGAGCAACAAATCCCCCTTATCTCACATTTTGGTGAACCCAACGTGAAACATGTCAGATCTATTTTTACAATGTTTCAATGTATATGATAATGATTTTTCTAAGGATGATTTCGACATGTTGGATGATGCTTTAGATGGTTTCTTAGAAGTATCTTCCTCTATCTATAAATCTTTCAAACAAACCTCTTCTTCACAGGTTGAAGAGTCGGTAAATGCTGTGGTGGTCTTTGTGGATTCTCTAGGCCCTCAGAAACCCATCATTTACTTGACCCCAACTAGCCCTTCTCCAAGGAAGGATTATTATATTTGTGGAATTTCATATCACGATGATTCACCAAATTTGTATTCAAGGTTCATAAAATCTATGAACTACGCTTCTTACAATGCTATTGGGCACTCATATAGTATGAGAAGAAATAAGAAGAATTTGGATCAAC
>VDFB02176482.1:0-11435 GCA_007258455.2 Sequoia sempervirens
TAATAATTTGACTTTATAATAAAGTCACTTTATTGAAATATTTAAAATATTTAATTATTTGGCTTAATTATAAAGTATTTAATCGTACTTTATAATATATTATTAAAAGGTGACTTAATGAGTATTTATATTCATTAAAAAGGGGACGCTAATGATTAATTATTTTTCCTAAGTCAAAAGTGCAAATTAAATCATTAATTTAAATGATTTATTAAAAAGGAGAATAGGTCGAATTTTCTCAAGGAGCAATATATTCCTTTCACAGGCAAAATCGAACTATCATGTTATTATTCAATTTTGTCTTGATTTTTGCTCTGAGCATTGGAGTTTGCAAACCCTAGGGTTTCTGGCAGACGAACGTTTCTGGAGAACGAAAACTCTTCAGAGATTAGGCAGACTGAGGCTGTGAAATATCAGTTGAAGCTGGCACTTGGTGATTTCATTCAGAGATCACAGTTTGAGTTTAACGAGACATTTATTCAGTGGGAAGCAGAGGAAATCATCTGCAGACATAGGCGACTTGAGCAGAGATTAATTCACAGTGTTCTGGCACAAATTCCAAGGAGGCCGTACTTTTCTTTATTGCTGCAGCAGGCCGTACTTCTGTACCTTTCAGGCCGTACTTATCAATCTTCTGAGGAAACGACTTCATCATCTGTGATTTGGTGATTCCACATTGGGGCGCTTGGTATACTGGACTATTTGCATTGAGATTCGAGCTGGAGAAGATCCTTATTAATTCTGGCCGTACCATTCTTTATCAGCTGCAGCCGCCATTAAAGAGAAACCAGGTTTTAATAATAAATTTGTATTTACATCATTATATTGCTATTTGTCTTGTAAATGCTCTGGACATTGAAATAAATGGTACGCCTTTACATTCTGAGCATTTTTCATGTAATACAATGCACATGTGATTTGTTATGAATTTATTTGCAATTATTATAGAAAATCGCAGCTTTATAATTTTGCCTGAAAACACAAAAAAATACAAAAATCACAAACTTGCAAAAAAACCTCAGACATCAGTTAGGGTTTGGAATTTGAGAACCACCGAGTTTTGTGAGATAAGCTTGTTTGGCATCGTAGAGACCACAGCAAAGTCACTAGACCAGCACTGTGTTTTGATAAATGTTTGATGTAATGCCAATATGACAATGCTATTGTATTCCAACTAAATATTTTTCTTTCTTTTTGTGTACGTATTCCAATAAATGTTTGATAAAATGCTCATTACATAAAATACAAATATAGAGTTTTTATCTCATCACACCATGAGGAAATCACAACAGAAACAAGCATAAATCTAACCTCAATTCTGATGAAGCTGCAGACTTATATCTGGAATTCCCATAACTAACTAATTTCTGACTGTTATTTACATTGTGAATAGTGGAAGCATCACTATAAACTGCTGTGACCAACAGTGAGGAAGTATTACACCCAAATATGGTGCAGCTAGCTGTTAGAGGGTCCCACAATCTCTTCCTAGCATCAGCAACAGGTCTCCTAAGTTCCCACGGCACTCCTTATGTAGGTTGGCTTGGTCAGTAGGTCACAAGGAGTCCAAAATAAATCAAACTCTGTTGTTTCCTATGTGCTGCAATTCTTTTTTTTTTGTGTTACCTTGTCACCACATGGGGTGTGGCTAGATTGGGCCCACCATTTTCTTCTTCAAACGCAATGGCATTCCTTAACTAAATTCCCCACGCCTCTCTTTTATAATGACAACTTTCAAAACAAGAAAGGTATGGCTGGTAGAAATAAGATGCTGTGACCAGTTTAGGGCTTCTCAAACCTCCATAAACTCCTTTTCCATATTTTATAAATATCTTCTTGCATACACACACACACACACACACACACACACACACACACACACACACACACAAATTTCATAGTTGGAATTGGAAAATAATGGTACCTTGGCGAACTCTTCAATATCAAATATTTATTTGCTCTGCAATTCTTTTCGATAAATCTTTTAGAATCACTAAATTAAGTGCACTTGTGAATCCTGTATGAATCTGCTTGTAAATTGGCTAGGAGGGTTTCTATCTTTGAAACCAATTTCACCATAGGGTTTTCGTCCTAGGGTAGAAGATGAACAATTGCTCACTCTCCAAACTAAGGTTTTTAAAATGAAAACGCCAAGAATGAATTTTCCTTCGCAAGGCTCCCCTTTATGCACCTTTTCCGAAAATAATAAAATATTATTTTCCATAACCTTTTAATTTCTTGCGTAAAGTGACCTTTTTAATTCAATTTTACTTTTGGGCCCAAAAATAAGCCACTTCCTAAAATGATTCTGTCCTTCATCCTTTTCCAACTGATAGGAGTTCTACATTTCCTGCTATACAGTGCTTCAAAAAGTGCCATTTTAATAGCTAATTGATATGAGTTGTTATAAGCAAATTCTACTAAGGGTAAGTATTCTTCCCACTTAAATTGCTGATCCATACAATACATTCTAAGCAGGTCTTCTAAAATCTAATTTACCCTTTCCATTTGACCATTTGTTTTGGGATGATAGGCTGTACTAATGTTTAAGTGAGTCCCCAAAGCAGAAAATAACGTCTGCCAAAACCTGGTTGTCATTCTGGCATCTCTGTCAAAAATGATCTTTTCCGGTACTCCATGAAGACAAAATATTTCTTGTACAAATTTCCGTGCAATTATAGATGCCCCATCTGTTAAATTTCCTGGTATAAAATGTGCCACTTTAGTGAGTCTATCCACGACCACCAATATAGCATTATGCCTGTTCCTTGTCATCAGTAGACCCTATACGAAATCCATACTAATGATTTGCCATTTCCAGTCTGGTACACTGTGGGGTTGTAGTAATCTTGTCGGGTGTGGGTGCTCTACTTTGACCTTTTGACATTCAGAGCATCCTGCTACGAACCTAACTGCATCCTTTTTCATCCCTTTCCAAAATTATAATGGTTTAATGTCGGCTAGCATCTTAGTTACCCCTGGATGACCTGAGTAAGGTGTGATGTGTACCTCTTTCCATATCGTTTTCCTTAACCCAGATGATTTTGGAATATACGTCCTACCCTTGAATCTCAAAAGTCCATCTATTTCAATCTAAAAACCCTTATATTTAGGTTCCGATGGATTCATCCAAAGAGCTTCATGAACTTGCAAGGAAAAGTCATCCTCATTTAATTTCTGTAGTATCCGAGTTCTAAAATCTGTGTTGATTGACACCATGGAAGTTATATGCTTCTGCCGACTCAATGCGTCAGCTACTCTGTTCTCCTTGCCCTTGATGTAATTGACCTCGAAATCATAATCGGAAATTAACTCCATCCACCTCCTTTGGCGAGCATTCAAATTGGGCTGTGTAAATATATACTTCAAACCTTGATGATCTGACTTAAGTTCAAAAGTCTTTCCTAACAAATAGTGTCACCCAATTTGCAGGGCATGCACAATAGCTGCCAACTCCAGATCGTGTGGGGCGTAATTCTGTTCATACTGCTTCAGTTTTTGGGATTCGTAAGTCACCACCTTTCCTTCCTACATTAGTACTCCGCCTAAACCATCTCCAGACGCATTTGTTATAACTACAAAATGGCCGTTAGGATCTGGTACAGTCAGAATTGGTTCGGTCGTTAATTTTTCTTTCAATGTATCAAACGCTTCTTGACATTTCTCAGTCCATTCAAATCTCTTTACTTTTCTTTGAAGAGAGGCAATGGGGTGGGCAATTCTAGAGAAATTTCTGACAAACCTTCGATAATACCTAACCAATCCCATGAAACTTCTGACCTCATGAACATTTTTTAGTACTGGCCAATCCACTATAGCTATCTTAGCGGGATCCACTACAATTCCCTTGGCTGATATTATGTGCCCTAAGTGTTGTACCTCTTTCTGAAAGAAACAAAATTGTAAATTCATAGTGTCCATATCTAGTCCTGATAGCCGTTTTATGAATGTCTTCTCTCAATCTGAGTTGATGATATCCTGATCTTAAATCTATCTTAGAGAATACTGCTGCCCCTTTCATTTGATCGAAAAGATCATCTATTTGGGGTCAAGGGTATTTGTTCTTGATGGTGAGCTTATTCAACATTCGATAGTGTATACACAAACAAAGAGTCCCATCCTTTTTCTTAACAAATGTCACTGGTGCACCCCAAGTTGAGATGCTAGGTCGAATCAAACCTTTATACAATAATTCCTGCAGTTGCGCCTTAAGCTCCATCAATTCCACAATAGTCATATGGTATGGTGCCTTAGAAACAGGCTCGGCCCCTGGAACTAAGTCTATGGAGAAATCAAACACCCTTCTCGGTGGTAACCTTGGTAGTTCCTTTGTAAACACATCTTGGTATTCCCGAAGATAGGGGTATTTTTCAGCGAAAGTTTCTTCCCTAGAATCAATTTCCATTTCCCCTTCCCTAGTCTGGGTGTGCATCAACATATCATCAAAATATGTGCTTTCTTTGTATTTTCTAACTTCCATTTTAACTGCGAACATTTGGCATCCCTTCCTTTTATTTCTTTTCAGCTGCATAGCCGAAATTTGTTGTACCTTAACTTCTCGTTGTACCCCTTGTATTAACATCGGGTTCCCTAGGTCATCCACACATTCTACTGTCTTAGCATAATAGTCATTTGCTCTATGTTCCCTCAACCAATTCATTCCAATGATCACATCATAGGAACCTAGAGGTGCCACGTAAAGATTAACCTCTGTGACGAACCCTGGAAATTCAACCCTAGCTTCAAACAAACACTGCTCTAACCAGAGCTCTCGTTTAATTAGCGTATTCAACTGTCCAAGATTTATCCATGTACCCAGTTCTTTTAGGAAACCTACCCAATAACTTAGGGGATATAAAACATTCAGTGGCTCTAGTGTCTATTAAAATAGTTATTGGGTTTCCATAAAGCATACCTAGAGTTTCTATAGGAGTGACCTGGTATTCAGCTTGCCTGTTGTCAACTACTGCATGGATTCTCTCCTGGAAAGCCGTCTACTGAGGTGGTAGAGGTTTCCGCTGCAGCTGCCCCTGATGATTCTTAGTAGGGCACTGACTGGCATAATGTTCTCCACAATTGAAGCATCCCCCAGGTGGTCCCTTCTTTTCCAGACCCTTGCTTGTATTGGTTTCATCCTTCCTGTTATTATTATTACCCCTTTTGTCTTTCTTGTAATCAAACTGATTATTCTTGTGACCCTTCTTCTTGAAACTCTGATGTGACTGATCCCACTTGCCTTTATTATGTTTTTTTGTCTCAGAAAGAATCATCTTTCTTCAACCTCTGTTCTTGCCGTACAACTTTTTCATAAGCCTCATCCATGGTCCGGGGTGCCAAGACATCTATTGGACCCCCTATATGATTGTTCAGCCCCATTATGAACTTCTGCACTTGGAAGTTTTCATCCTACTGATACTGAGGAACATACTTTAGCAGTCAGGTATACTTCTCCCAATACTCATTGACAGATAAAGATCCTTGCTTGAGATTTTGGAAATCCAACAGCTTTTGATCATAATATAATTGTGGGAGCCATCTCTGATGGAATATTCTCACAAACTGATCCCATGTTACTTCGGCTACCGCCAAACCCATTTTAGCCCTTTTGTTCTCCCACCATGTAGCAGCTTCTCCTGCCAACTGATAGGCTGCCCAAGCCGCTTTGGAATTATCAGAATAATCTCTTAGTTCAAAATATTTCTCCATTTTCGTTAACCATGCCTCCGCGACATCTCTCAAAGTGGAGCCCTCAAACTTAGGGGGTTTTATCTTCTTCATGTCTTTAGCAAGTTCGTCAGCCAATCTACTTCTATTGTTTCCCATACTCAATGTTTTAGAATTATCCTCATGCTGTTCGCTTTACTTCTCAGACCTTTCATTTCTTGTTTTAGATTGCCCTTCTACCTTTCTCTCAAGGTTAGCTATACGGGCTTGGGTTTCATTCATTAGGTTCAATAGCTGGTCCAGTTTAGCCATGGGATTATTATCCCGATCTGCTTTGAACCCATTTTCGGAATTCTCCATTCCAATGAAGTTGCTGGAGATATTAATGGTTCTAGTTAGTTTTGATTTTTGTTGTTATTCAATAGTTTACATAACATAAGTTAAAGAGTTTTCTTTTGCAACATTCAATCAAATATTCTCAGACTCAATTCAAATTAAATTTCAAGCAAAAATAGCTCACAAAATTTTGATATTGATTCAATTTTCAATTGTTTACAAAAGAACTCACTCCCTGTGATAGGTTCATCAAAGTTACAAAATCTCTATCACTACCTGTGATAGATTCAATACATAGATGTTACAAAATTTCTATCACTGCCTGTGATAGATTTATTTGATGAATAATACAAAATTTCTATCACTACCTGTGATAGATTTATTACAAAAGATTACAATATAGTTATCACTTTCCATGATTGGTTCAATTTTCAGTATTCAAAATCATTTTCGCTGTCAGTGATAGGCTCCTCCTGATCACTAAACTCTAAAAATGGAATGAGTCTATAACCAGGAGTTAGAACTCGCTCTCCTTCAGATGTTTTTGGTTTGATCTGGAAATTTGAGAGGTTCTTAGTGTTGGTTTGGTTTATCTCAGCAAGTATGGCGCACTTCACAGCTTCCTAGAGGCTGTCCACTTTCTTCTTTCTTTCCGAAGTCTCTTCAGAGCTTCAGCCATCGTTTCAAATCCGATGGGAAAGAACAGCTTGAGTAATCATATTGAAGCCAGATCTTCCACAGTCGGATGGATATAGGGTCTCAGACCTTCTTCTGGGGTGTTTTTCGTATCATCATTCTGGAAAGACACCAACAGTTGTTTTAGTTTTCTAAGTTTGCATGATGAGCCCCAAGGTTTAGTGTCGAACCTGGTAGCTCTGATACCATGTGTAATACTCTATCTGATCTATAGTTTAAGAAAGGAATCTAACTACTAGTTTTCAACTGAAAGTAACTAACTTGTTTTCATGCTAGGGTTTCCTTTGCATTTTGAATGAAAAAGAAAAACAATTTTAAATAAATACATAATATTCAACTTCTCAACTAACTTTTAAATTTACAGATTCAGCTGAACAGATACAACTAATTGATTTCCATTTAATTCTAAATACAAAAGAACATTAACTAACTTTTCTTTGCTTCTGGAAAACAAGAGCGTTATTTCTAGCTAAACAATTAACATGCTAAGTAAACTTTTTAGAAATATAAAGAGAGAGAAGGGTTTCAAGAAGATATAGTTAAGAAGCTGAAATACTTGAGCCTGACTCCGTCATCATGGGAAAAAGAAATATCATCAAGGGCTTTACCGCCCATCCGAAGACCTACTGGCTTCCCGTGCTTTTTCAACTGAAGAAACCCGTCCCTTCACGAGGGTAATCAATAAGGATCACAATTTATCATCATGCCTCTGAGCTTGGTGTCAAGGACATGTTGGTGTACGTTTTATCATCCACAAGAATAAAATGTCCAAAGACACTCTATCCTCTCTTGAAAAACCACCGCGTATGCTAAGATTGCGAGAAGATCATATGGCGATTCCAAGGTTTCTTCTGTCAGGTCTTGACGTGTGGATAAGCTCAATGGGCGTTGTGATATGCTAGTAATACACAAAGGGACTTACGCTAGGCTCGTTCAATTCACGATGAAGGTATAGACAATGAAGCTCTATTGTTTGGGTCTTGGATCAAACAAATTGTAAAAACAGAGAAGGGTTTAGAAGTTCTAATCTACTCCTAGGAATTCAAGAGACAGTAAAGATTAGGTGAAACTGGTAACCACGCTTTGCTTTGCCTCCCTGGGACAACTACATAAAGTGGGTGCAATCTTCAAAGGGTGTGATTATAATTTTCATGTCTTGAATAAGACTGAAGTTAAGCATCCACAATCACAAGCTCAGGCTAACTTTATGCATTGAATGAAAATCATCCATCCAAAGAAAGTATGAGCAATGTTTCACCATAAATCTATACTATCAAATCTTGCATTCACTTAACAAACATTCAAAGCAAATTCTATCTTAATTCTAATCAAATGTTCTATTTTAATTCTAATCTATTGTTGAAGAAGTTATGCAACCTTGCAAACCACTTGACAATAAAAGGGATTCAAAGCAAATCATGCATAAGAGCTTTTATTATCGGAAGTAGCAAAACGCAACAATCTCATACACTTTCTTCACACATTAGAAATGAGGGGCGAGCTCAATTTATAGGCTCCCCAATTACAATTCAATGGCCAAGATTGATTTAGGATCAACGACCGAGATTAAAATAAAACCCTAATTAGGGTTAGTCACAACTAACTCCATTCTTGACCAATAAGAAAATTAAATTTAGGGACACTTGTCCTTCTGCTAAATATGAACCAACAGTAAAATAGAAAGTTGTCGAATCTAGACGTGCTGACTTGTAACAATTTGATTGGTCGAGGTGCCACTTCATCAGGTTGGATGTCCTCCTTGGTTACTTTGTTCATTTTTCCATGTTCTTGCCTTAGAATATTTTCCTTGCCGATGACTCTGTCCTTTGTGCTTGTTTCTTCCTAGCTTTGATCTTGGCTTCCTTTGGAGATTTTGATTTCTTCTTCTTTCCTACTTGAACTAGATTGATGTTATTCCTTCGGATTTCCTCTCCGAATTCTCCAATTTGTGTCAAAAAATGGAAATTTGTTTGGAATACTCTTCTTGTCACCATCTGATTCTGATTGGAAGCTTGTCCTTAATTCTTCAGGAGATGAAATCCTTCAAGAAGTTGCCCTGATTGCTTCAATAGGTCTGGGATTGTAGATGAAATCCCCCCCAGATGTCCAAATATTCTTTCAAGTGCCTTGAATTTGGAGAAGAATGCCTCTGTGCTTTAGCCATAATGGAGGAAATTGGAATTTTCTCTGTGAAGTATTTCCCATACTTAGCCAAATTTTGGCTATTCAATTTCATTTTGTAACACCTTCATGTGGATCATTCAACACTTAGCCAAGATTTTGGCCATCTCTATGCTCGAATGAACTTTGCCTGTGGAATTGCCTCCAATTATGAGTTTGGCTTGTGCTAAGTAGGGGAGACTTGTTGTGACCTTTTTCACACATCGCCCCATTCAAATGGGGACCCCTAATTTTGCTCCATTCTGGTCATTTTGGCTTTGGTTTTTGTGTGTCTCTCTCTCTCCGTCTCTCTCTTTTCTATGGTCTGCTTCCTGGGGACGCTCCCGTCTGCAAGCTTCAACATGAATTTGGCCAAGTCTGAAATTAGGGTTTGAGTCTTTCCAGCCAATTTGAAGTCAAACGAGGTGAATAACTTGAAACTTGAGCTTAACGTTCTTGTCGATATCTTTGCCGGTGAACCGGAAAAGGCAAATTTTTCATGATTCGGGAATTACTTACTATTTTTAGTAGGAGTGAAATTGAGACAATTAAAATTGACGTTTTTGAAATTTCGGCCAGTCCTGCATTGGTATCCTCCGAGTACTTTCAGCGATTACCCATTTGAGCAAAAGCGGACAACTTACTATTTTTAGCGGTCCCCAACCCAGAAGACAAATTTAGGGTCTAGATCGAGTTTTCTTTGCATAATACGGATATTCCTTGGGTTTGAGACCTTGTGATGATTAACATGCAAAAATTGAGATAACCTTTCCAGTGACTAGCCAAGGCTATTTTGAGGAACTGCATGTTGGATGATTCGTGGGTTTTGAGAGCTTAGCGATGGTGTAACTTATGCAAGCGAGGATTCTCCTTTCGATGGGAACTTGCTATTTTTAGGGTATCGGCGAGGGGTATACTGGCGGTTAGGAATCACGAGTACGTCAGCGGTCTTCAGCAATGAAAGGCAAAACAAAGCTCATTTGGTGTGCATACAAAGCGAATTAGGGTTTCCGGCTTGAACCTAAAAATAGAGCATCAAAAGTCAAAATTGCGAAACCCGGTGTAAATACCGCGTCGGCATTCTTAATTTGTCTAGCTGGTAAAATTCAAGTCAAAGCAGACACACTTACTATTTATAGTAAATTCAGTTAAGCAGCTAAAAATAGTAATCAGTTGCATCGCCAATGTCGGCGGTAGTCAGCAGTGAAATTATCCCATTCAATTTCAAATCAGCGGAAGCGGTGGAGCTATCGAAATAGCGATTACTATTTATAGTAATTCACCTCCAGAAATGGGCTAAAAATAGCAGGGTGACTAAAAATGGCAGTGTCGACAGGATAACAAGGTTATGAGGATGCAGTACGCAAAATTTCAAGCCATTCCGAGCTTCAGAGACGCAAATTCAGAGGACTTACTATAAATAGCAGGGCATGAGAAGCTGGCGAAGACGAGAAAAATAGCTAAGTCTGGAACTTCATCCTTCACTTCCTTGAAAATGCGCCCATCTTAGCTCAGAGAGACATCAAAAAAAAAAAATTCTAAGTGTTTGAACTCGTCCTTCACCACCCTCCAAATGCGCCCAGCTGAAAAGAAGTCAAAGTGGTCAACACATTTCATCCTGCAGCTATGGGTAAAATGCGCCCAAGGGAGAGAAAGGTCAAGGAAGTCAAAGATACTCATCCTTTAGCATAGGCTGAATGCGCCCACATGGCAGCAAGATACTAAAAAATTTTCTAAGGGAAGAAACTCGTCCAGGCTAAATGCGCCCAAATGGGGCCACATGAGGACAAAGCAAAGGAAGCTGAAAAGTCACCAGCTAAGGCGTTGGAATCTTCATCCTCCACATCATGCAAAATACGCTCAAGCTATAAGGGAGTCAAGGGGCGTTGAAAGTTTCATCCTTTACTCCATGTGAAATGCGCCCAACTTGGCCTAGAAAAGACAAAATTTAAAATCCCCCTCACCCCCTCAAATGCGCCAGGTTTAGAAGAAAGTCAAAGGTCAAAGCATTGGCAAGTGTTTCGTCCTTCTACACATCTCAAATGCGCCCATCCTCCTCTATGTCTCAAATGCGCCCAAGTTGAGATGTAAAAAGTGACTAAAGGTGGTAAGTAGGGTGAAAGATATTCCAAAGCATGGTAAAAGGTGAAATATGGCTAGGCGTTATCCCTCATCACATGCAAAATGCGCCTAAGGGGTAGGTGGTATTAAAGAATTTTTCTAAGGCGTTTTTTTCTTCTTCAAGCCCCAATATGCGCCTAAGGTGGTAGGTGATGTTGGAGAATTTTTCCTAAGGCATGGCCAAGGTGATATGTGTGAGATAATATGCTAGGCGTGATTTCAAATTTCTCTAAGTGGTTTGCGCTCAGGGTGAAGCGTGCTAGAAAATATTGCAAGGTGGTGGATGTGTTACCTAGGCGTTGAAATTGCCAGACACACAAAAAAATAAAATTAGGTGTGATGCGCCTTCAAGAAAATTTTCTAAGCAAGTTGAAATAAAAAAAATTCTTCACCACAGGAAGTTGATGAAATTTTCTCACCACTGGCAAGATGGATTGAAAATGAATGAAATTTTCTAA
>VDFB02176484.1:0-29911 GCA_007258455.2 Sequoia sempervirens
TTCTCTTTTTCATCTTCTTTACATCACTAGTTTCCTCTTTACCATCTTCATTCACATTTTCTCCTTCAACAAATTGGTTTGGGTTTTCCAGAGGAGGATTCTTTGGTTTTTCTTGAGGAATTTCAACATTTTCTTCATGTACAAGAGGAAGAAAGCTATCTTTTTTTTTTCTCATGTGATAATCACTCCTTCAAAACTTTCCCCCACTTCGTCATCTTTTTGTGCCAATTGTTCTATTACCAAAGGGACATTGTCCTAAATATATTCTTCTTCTACTACATGGTCATGTTGAGAATAAATATTCCAAGCTCCTTCATTTATAGTAACTTCCAAATAAGTGTTATCTTAAATCATACCATATTTCAGCAGAATATTAGAAAATTTATTAGTTGTCTCCTTCTATAGATTCTCAAATTCATTCTTGTATCTTCCATAAGGTTAGATACCCTTGGCTTCACTTTGAATTTTTTGGAGTATAACTCAACTAGTGTGGCTCTATTTTCCTCAGCATAGAAGCACCAAATTTCTGCAATACATATTCCTTTATCTTTTCTTCCTCATCAATTGCTTCTTATCTTCTCTTCAACAATACATTCCAAAGCTCTGTAGGAATTTTCTTTTCAATATTTTTCATATCAACTTCTAAGTCAATGATTTAATTAATTATAATCTCAACAATGGTGGACTTGTCTGCCTCATTTACTTCACATTATATGGCTATTGTCTCCACTAACATATTATACTACAAAATTTTATTGAACAATGCTTCTAATTTCATCGGTGAGTGAGTTCCTATCGACTCTATTTTTTTTCCTTATTTCTCTCATTTGGTTTTTTCTTGTGGCTTGTTTTTGTTCTCTTCTTCTTTGATGACATATTCTTTGTGGATTGTGTCTTCTTCTTTCTCATGTGAACTAATTTTCTTTTCTTTTCTTCATTTATCTTTGTTGTCTATGCCAATAACATCAAATTACTTTATTTTGACACTAGCTTCACCTTATGAAGCTTCACTTCTCTTTTTATAGACCAAATGTGGTACTTCTTCCTCCTCCTCTTCTTCTTTGACATTCACACTTATTCTAAAATCCTTTTTCTTTTGTCTCTTCTTGGAAAGAGATGCAAGTGGTGTTGTTGTAGTTGTTTTCTTCTTCTCAACTCTTGTAGTCTACACAACTAGACTGGGTTTCTCCTTAACCAAAGGACTAGCAATTGTTTTCCTCTTTTCTCTAATAGAGGGCATAGTCCCTAAAGACTTTTGGATAGCAAGATGGGTGGTAGCTATCATATCAATTCTTCTAATGCTTCTTGAACCTTTTGTAACACTTGATTATCCCTTAGCCAATTCTCTTGTATACTGAACTTGTTTCCTTGAGATTCCCATTTTCTCCACATACTTGTAAGCCATCATCACAACCATTCTTATTTATTATTAGTCTTCTATGTTCCATGTGCACCTCCAAATACTTTTCTTCATAGGTTCCATACCTTGTTTAGTTGTGTAGACACGTAAAATATACTAATTGACATCATGCATCTGATCCTAACTTACTAACATCATTTCTTCTTGAATCATCCCTCAGTCTAACCATTTAATCAAATCTCCCTATCTGATTAAATTCATCAATTTCCATCCTTTAATTAAACAAATCATTTTATCTAATTAAGTCAGTTCCTTTTTTTAATTAAATCAATCCATCTGATCTAATTATCCCTATTTAATTAAATAATCAATTTATTTGATTAAATCTCTAAGGTCGATCCATTAAATTAAATAATTTTAAACCTTATTTGATTTAATCTAACATCATTCCTTTTAATTAAATAAATCAAAATCTTTATTTAATTAGTCTCTTGTCACATTCCTCTCTTATTTGATTTAAATAAATCCATAGATCTAAGTCAAATAGGTCACATCATCTAATCTCGTATTAAATTAATTAACCCTTGATTAATTTAACCTCATATCATGTCACATCCTCTAGATAATACAAGTTGCACATGAAAATAGATTTAATTCATTTATTAAATCTCTATTTTCCTCACATGGCATCTCTTGGAATATTCTCTCAATTTGAATTCAAAAATTCCAAGTCAACATGTATATCCAACAAGGCAATAAATTTATCTTACATGTCCTTTGACTTGAGTGAAGTCGCATTTATTTCATTTTCCCTTCCCTCTTACATGTCATTTCAACAAATTTGAATTTCAAATATTGGCATTTACTGGCACAAAACCTAAATCTTGCACATACATCATCCACTCATAGCTTGACAAGTGGCATCATATCATTGGATGAATGTTAGTCCCACATTGCTCAAATTTGGACTCTCATCCATTTTGAAATCCTATAAATAAAATTCTCATATCCTCATTTCACCATCCACAATCCAAGCAAAGTTACCATGGTAAAATATTTAGCCATTTCCATCCATCATTGAATTCTTAGCTAGGCTTTTTACAGATTTGGCTTGGAGTTCTCATCTTTCATCAAAGTGGATCAATATCATCTTCAACATATCAATATTTCATCATAGGAATTGGGAAAGGGCCAATTTTCACATCAAATTGGCACCAATTCCCCCTTGGGATCATGAGTTTGCACATCTAATCAGGATTTAATCTTTGTTTTATCTATTTCATTGTGTTCTTTGTTATTTTCATTCCTAGTTTGAAGTTGTAAAATGGATTTCATGGGGAATCCTTGTTTAGACTTGCAATATCTAACTTGAGGTGTTTATTCTCTTTATTTTGCAGGTACCTAGGTTGGGGTTCACACATTTGATGCTAGAAGGAGGGCTAGATATCATTTTTTCTAACATTTTCTTGAAAATTCTGCATTTTTCTTCACACACAAGAAATTTCAATGCAAGCTCATCAGCGTCACTGTTTTGGCACCACAGGCTCATCAGCATCACTATATGGCACTACTTGAAACACAAATTGTGTTTCTTGGATTCGTCCTGGTAGGAGTTTGCATTTTAACTTTCAGCCACTAGACTCATTGACTTACTTGGGGACTTTTTGAAATTTTTGTGAAATAGTGATCTTTGGGGACAAGCTATGATGTTGGAAAAAGAAGCGCCAGTTAATGCTCTTTATATAGAGGCATCGTTGAAATTTGGTAGCGGCAGCGGGAAAACTTTCAGGAGAGAAAAATTAGCCTTCACAGAAGTTACACAATGGAGGCAATTAAAAGGAGAATTTAATTTTGCTTACGTGTTTTGATTTATATTTTGATTTTTTCCTCTATTTTCTACTTTTTAATTTCTATGTTTTTCTAGAATCTGACTATTTTTTTTTCTCTTGTAGGTTGGAAATCGAAATCAAAAGAAAGAGAAGCATGAGAAGGGTGTTCATCAAATCAAAGTGTTTTTAAACACTCTAGTGTTTGTTTAACACTATTTTAAGAATTTGCTATCTTTTCATTCTTAGAACACTAGTTTTTATTTGGGCTTAAAAATAACCTTTCAATTTCTTCTTGCAAAAGGGACAAAACAGAGCTTTTACTTATCAACAACTACTATTTTATTTCTTCGATTAACAAATTGAACAAGCCGCTCCTTTCACTTATTATTTAGTTGCTCAGAAACTCCACATATTGCTGTGGATCTAAAAGAACAAGTGTAGCACAAATTTTTAATGAGGATTATAGACTAAAGCCATCAAGGGGGCGGTATATAGTAGCTCTCATGCTTTATAGTGAAGTCTTGAGAAATCAAAGGCCTTTTTACATGATTTGGAGTTACAAAGACAACAATCCCGCCTCCACTTCGATTTAGACTAGAATTGAACAACTTATGGCTATTGTGAGGTGTTGGTGGGGAGGGTTATTGCATATATTCTCTCTCTTTGTTTGCCAGAATTGATCGAGTTACAAATGGTGTTCTTCGACTTCACTTTTTGTTTTATCTAGAGGGGCTTGCCTTGGGGAAAGTATACCGAGGGAATGACTCAAATTTTGGTAACACTCTAAATCCAAGTGTTTCAATTGGGATATAAATGTGGATATTGGATAAGGTACCAATATCCGCGTAGTGATTCCAACAAAGATGGATCCAAAAATGGGACTCTTCTTTTGTATGGGTCAATACGGCTATTTCCATGAGCGAGAAAAGTCCTTATTAAAACCCATGTGCTAAAATTTTCCAAAATCCTTTAATCTATTTGTTGGTGCAAGAATGGTCATTCTGAAGCCACCCCACACTTTTACGGTCTTTTGGTAGAAATGGAAAGCATGCCATGGGAGTTTCATGGGTATTGATGCTTGGTTGCCTCATTATAGAGGTGAAAGGTGTGTCATGTGGAGGAGCCCGATTAGGGGTCAAACATCTAACCATTCCACTAAGAGATAAATGTAGCTGGACTTGTCAAGGGGAGATCAACAAATATTGTCTTACACATCCATAGGTTGGCCTACTTATTATGGGTTACAAAATACGCTTGCCCAGTTAGAAAACATCTGAGAAACAAACACTCAGCATCATCCAAATTTCAAAAGACATTTGAGGGCCAAATGCAATTGGAAACGATGCATATTTTAAACTACATAGGTTTACATCAACAAGGTTTCTAAATATTGGATTATATCCCAATTTGTCTTCTTAAGTAAACAATAGGAAACCCTTGCTTTAAGTTCATTACATTCCACATATCATATCTTGTGGGTTTTGAAGAAATTAAGACATTAGACATCTTAGTTTGAAAACCTAATTGAAGAAATTTTTTTTGGTACAATAAAGACATTAAGCAAAGCTAAGCAAAAAGAACTTTCATATGTGTTGAAGACTCATAACTAATCCAAAAGCAAAAAGTCATTGGTTGGAAATCCGAAAATGAATGTTCAAATGAAATCATTTCTTGGTTACAAAGGTCATTAGGAAGCATTTGCATGATCTTCAATACCTAGATCTAGGAAAACAAAGTGTACCTTTTTAAGTTCATCTTAGGATCAAAACAAATCAAACCTCTTTCATCCATCCTTCAAAACATCAAAGCAAATCCATCTCACAAATCATCTTTTAGAAAATCTTAAAATCATCCTTGATACTAGGCTTTGTGGCAAAATAAAAAATCATCCAAATCATTGAGACTATATCCTTGAAAACATTATCAAAATCACCATTGGCTAGGCATGTGTACATGCATCCTTTTGCATATACTTAGTCAAAGTTATCAAAATCATCTTGTCTATCTTAGTGTATGTCGATGAATCCTTCGTCATATGCTTAGTGAAAATATCATGTTGTTTGGATAGTTGTGGATAGATGCATCCTTCTCCTCACACATATTAAAATCATCATCCTTTGAACAAAGCTATCCCTTAGATCATCATCCAACATCTTAGGGTCCTTTTGTTCAAAAAAATCAAAATCAAGGACAAAATCTCAAAATCAAAATCCGCATGTCCTAGAAGCCTAGTATCTCATTAAAGATTTATCAAAATCCAAAACATCCATATCATCCATCCCTAAAACATCATCATCATATCATCACCTTTGATCCTCAAGGCATCCAAAAAAAAATCTATACTTTGGGGGCATAAAATAATGATCGATCCAATGAATCAAGGGATTCATCTCTCATATCCTCGAAGATTGATCCTTATTTTATGGTTCTAACTAGATCTCAATACAAGAAGAGTATGGAAGCCAATAAAGAAACACCCGCTTCAAGCGATCTTAGCCAAACAAACGTAGAAATGGATCCTGCTGAATCAAGCAATCCATTAACCCTCTCATCATCACAAAATCTGCAAGAAGAAAACCAAGGAGAGGACCTCACCTTTGGAATGTCTCATGAAGAATGACTGAAATGCTTCAAAATCCGAACAACCATAGAATCATGAACATCATGATGAGACTTAACCCTTCATTATACATGCTTGAACTAGCAAAACAAGGGGCCAAGTTGCCTTCGGATTTTGACGTGAGTACCATAGTGGAGACATCATTTCCTCTGATCTCATCCACACCGCCATCCCAAAATATCACGCAAAACATTCTACAAATCGCAACATCATTTGCTCCAACACAACCCAATGTCAACAAGGGAAATACATTTCTCAATGCTCTTCAATCACATCCCCTTGTTAATAATCAAAACTTGGATGCAAACACCACATTGGAACAAAACATACCCAAAATCCCATTACACAAAAATGTTCCTCTCACATTCCATCACGATCCATCATCATCATTTTTTCATGCAACATGTGAAACACCTCTTCTCACAAATTCACAAGAAGAGGGAGATATGTTCGGAATAGAGGGCATCTTTGATACCACAACATTTTTACAAGGACTCGTACCCCTTATATTTTCATCTCTCAAACCATTGCCATTATCATCTATACCACTCCTTGGTTTAGGGCTTCCCCCTCTACCAAGTATCAATCAAACCGCTATCCCAACCATCAATCAAAGCATGGCTCCAAATTCTCAAAATTTGTCATTCATATCGCAACAACAAATGACAAACACACAAGCAATGACAAAATCATGAAACACCCCCTTAGCATCACAAAGCATTGTCTCTCAAGGACCAACCACATCAAAACCGGCACCATCCGTATCACGTGCAAAACATCAGCGCACCACGCCTTCTGAACACTATTCCGTCCACTTGCATCCCCCCACCATCGCCAGGCTTTCATACATCAAGCCAGTTATAGGCCCACAACATTGCAAAGTTGCTTCAGAGGGATACAAGGTTCAAAAACAAAAAGCTGTACAAAAATCCACTTAAGCCGCACAAGCCGCATTGCAAGCACAACAAGCACAACAAGCCCAAGCATTATTGCAACAACAACAACAAGTCGCTCAAGCTACACAAGTTGCACAAGCATTACAAGAACAAAGGGCTGCTCAAGCACAACTTTTATTGCAACAACAAGCAGCACAAGCACAAGCAACACAAGCATAAACAACACAAGTGCAAGCTCAATATTAGACACAACAAGCGCAATATCAAGCACAACTTCTTAAAGGACAATAAGCGATTACCAATTACAAAACATATCAACAAGCATTAAAAGCAATATCGAAGAAGCAACAAAATTGGCAACCCAACAACAAGCATTATGGGAACAAAAAAAAGCACAACAACAAGCATTGTTGGAACAAAAACAAGTGCAACAACAAGCACAAATCCTAACACAACAACAACAAGATCAACAACAGGCACTATTCATAAAAAAGTAGGTGGAATCCTACCTCTCTCGCTAGAACATACATATACCATCAAACAATGCACCGACCGACTCATCCATCCAACCAATGATTGAAACACCCCACAACACTTTCATCCCACCCCCTAATCTACAAAATGATGTGACAACACAACTCAGGTTGCTCTCGCAACAGGTGCTTGACCTTCAATCAGGGTGAACAACTAAGACACCAAGAAACTTTTGTCCCTATCCATTTGATAGGAGCCTAGAGATGAAACCATTCCCCAAGGGATTTGAGATCCTTAAATTTGACAAATATCAAGGGATGGGCAACCCTAAAGATCACATCAAGGAATTCTAGGTTCATTGCGTGGAGGTCGCATACAACAATACTTATCTAATGCGGCTATTTCCTAGAAGCTTGGCAGGCCCCGCTATAGAATGGTTCTCTCACTTACCTTCAGGAATTAGAACATTCCAAGAAATTAGGGATGCATTCATCAGGAACTACGCATGTAACATTGCAATGAATGTTAGTCTCAAAGAACTATATGCTCTAAAACAAGGAAAGAATGAATCTTTTGCTGCCTGCCTTCAACGATGGCGATCCAAGGCCAATCAAAGCAAGTGGACCATGCCAGAAGAAAAACAAGTTTGCACCATCATAGCCAAACTTGAAGGCCACTTAGGATTTCATTTCAAGGTTCAGGGCATCACCACATATGATCAAATGATTTCCAAGGTGCTTAGCATCAAAAGAGCCCTTGTGACCCAACCTGCAAAATCAACATCATACCACGAACAACAAAAGAACCGCCCATCATCCAATTACAATGATCAACCTCACTCATGGGCAAGGAACAAGAACATTACTAAGATGGCATCATTGATGCCAAGGTGGTCATTAGTCGTCCACACCAAAATACACCCACACAACAAACCCAAACACAACACCAAAACACTCATCACACAACATACCAACCAACAACAATCCAACCATCAATAACCTCAATGACCAAAGAGGACCACCCCAACACAAAAGTTATCCCAAATGAAAATACACCTTTTTGGGGGAACCACTTGAGGACATAATGAAAATGTTGATCGACGAAAAAACTCATCAAGCCTCCTACATTTGAGAACTACCAAGAACTCGATGTCAAACCTCCTTGGTATAATGAGAATCAACTTTGAAAATTTCACAAAATCAAAGGCCACTCTACAAATAGTTGCATGAGACTCAAAAATATCATTCAAGATCTCATCGATAAGAAAATAATAAACATGGAACAACCTACGAGAAATCAGGATCTTAAAATCTACATGAATCTGATGCCGAATCATGGCAACAAAGGGAATAAAAATGATAAAGGGAAGGGAAGTGTAAATCATGTGTATGAAACAATTTTTGCCTCCCTAAATAAAAAATACATGGTCATCACCATCAAGGGAACCCATGCTGAAGATTGTGGAGTCACCACAAGAGGTGGCAAAGTAACCATTGCAAGATCATCCCAACCAAATAGAGTCCCTACATCTAGATCCATTCTTAATGGCTATAATGTCCTAGACCAACTCAAGAGAATGCCAACACACATCTCCATCATGGAGTTGTTAAAAATATCATCAACCCATAAGAAGACCCTTGAGGAAGCATTAGCCTCATCCACTGTCCCTGTAGATCTCAATGCAAAGCAATTCCAAGCTATGGTAAGAAATATCATAACACCTAATCTCCTTACATTCTTTGACCAAGATTTACCCACCCAACCATCTCACAACCATGAACTTCACTTGCAAGCCATAGTACATAAGAGAAAAATCAAAAGGGTCTTGGTGGATGGAGGTGTAGGTTTGAACATCTATTCTCTTAGCCTCACTGGCGCAGTTGAAATATCGAAGATTCCATTGACAAAGGAAAGGGCATCACGGTAAGAGAGCATATAGATTTACCAAGAAAGATTGTTTCAGGCATGATTAAACCTCTACATTCAAGTAGGGCCACTTATGGAAACCAATTTATTAGTCTGGACCTTGAATTACCATATAATATCCTCCTGGGACGCCCATGTATCCATGCGATGAAAGCTATAGCATCAACCTTCCACCAATGTGTGAAATTCACACATAATGGACAAGAGGTCACCATCCATGGAGATCCCGAACCATTTTCATATTGCAAAAATATTGAAGCCAAGTATTACAAAATCCCCCAAGTGCCAAAAAATGATGAGGGCCCATCCACACCATACATTGACCTCGCCACTCTCACATCCAATTTTGTGATAGAGACACCCACCATCCCCACCATCTCTGATATCAAGCTCATCATCCAGGAGGATAGGTGTGGAAGCTACAAACTCCCTAACAATGCTTTTGTGACAGGAGAGTTACCACAATCTCCTAGATCACGAGGATGCCCACAAGAAAATCAAGCTTCCACATCACAAACATCTCCTCAAGATTATCGTAAATTTACAAGCTGGGGAGACCTTGGCCATGAGGTTATTGAAGTAGATCCATCTCACATGTTGTATCGAGATGAAAGACCGATACCTGAATTACCAATGGACGAAATATAGCTAAGGCCTACAAATGATGCTCATAATGGGCTACGCATAAAAATCAAAAGATCGGGACAAATGACAATAGCCTCATAATACCTATCTTAAGTTGCAGATGAGACCAATAAAAATATTGCCTTGGGTGTACCCTCCGAGTATTACCATATGTACAAAGTCCCTCATTAGAATGGTTAATATTTCTCCCTCACCCAATAGTAGGACAAGTACACTCACCAATATTCACAGGTAGAGACACACATAATTTTATAACCGAGGCCTACATTAGTAGCGATGACGAAGATACCATGACCAATCTACCTAGGTTATTTGAGTACACCACCCTGTGTATGATTAGCACCATCTCCTTTGAACTAGACCAATAAAATCATGAGATCCATTTAGTATATCCCCAACTGATCGACTATGACCAATGAGGACCATCGGTTCTTGATACATTCAAAAATGATGAGACACTCTTAGAATTCATGGGACTGAGGATAATGTCCGAGATGGATATCACAAGGCATGGTTTATAATGGAATTAGACACACATGCTTATTACGGGGAAACGATTGAATCCTTCAGTCGCAAAAGTGAGAAACTAAGAATCATATCCAAGTCCTTGAGTGAAAACCACATTGTGGCACTCTCTGAAAACAAAATAGTAAAAAAAAGGACGTATCCAATGGTGAAAACCTCTTTGAGGTGCCCGAGGATGAAGGATTCAATCTTCTCTAAGAGCTATTCATTAGGAGGTCACCGCCTTTACCGAGAAATGAAACTCATTAACCAGGAACAGAGAGACCAGAGATCACATTTTAGTGTAATCACTATTATCAAAAAGAGCAAGAACTCCTAGCAGCATTCCTTGAAGGAAAAGGAAAATAAAACTCAAATGACATATGCTAAATAGATGTGATCCAAAGACTATGATGCATCATTAGTAGCATATCCGTAATCAAAGTTAAATTAAAAACTTGAAAACAGATCCTAAATTGTTCCTATTGGTCAAAAATGAGTCAAAAGTTGTTAGATGCAGATTATCAAACCAATTGATTATTATCCCAACAGTGTCAAACTTGGAAAACAGTCAAAACCTGATGGGAGCCATTAGAACCCAGTACTTTTAGAGATTTCAAAATACAACTAGATCATGATAGAAAAAGAAGATCAACATAATACGGCTTTCACTTGTCCATGGGGGACCTACTGCTAGAACATGATGCCATTCGGTCTAAATAATGCAGGAGTGACCTATCAAAGGGCCATGACATTAATATTCCAAGACATGATTCATAAAATAGTTGGAAGATCGCTTGACGACATTCTAGCTAAATCAGAAAAACAATATCAAGAATAACCCTAAGTGCTGGCCCTGATAGACTGGAGGAATACAAAGTCAGACTAATCCCAAGAAGTGCATCTTCAGTGTATAATCAGGTAAATTGCTAGGATACATAGTCTCCATGAGGGCTATCAAGGTGGATCCGGCAAAAGTGAAAGCAATCCTTGAGATGGAAGCACTAAAGACATTGGTGCAATTGAGAGGCCCTCCGCAAGGCCGCATTTCAACTTATGACGGTTCATAGCACAACTTGCAGACAAGCAGAACCCATACTCTTACCTACTCCACAAGGGAGTGGTGTACAAATGGGATACAAAGTGTGAGGAAGTATTTAACAAAATCAAGGAATATCTACTGACACCACTAGTTTTAATGCCACCCATCCCAAGAAAGCTATTGATCTTATATGTGTCAGTAACAACAATAGCCCTTGGAGCTCTCCTAGCTCAGCATGATGAAAACAAAATGGAGAAGGCCATCTACTACATCAGCAGGACAATGGTTGGTCATGACCTAAATTACTACCATCGAGAAAGCTTGCTCTCGCTTGCTAGTGTTTGCATCCCAAAATTCAGATATTACATGTTGGCAACAAGATAAAACTGTGAAAATTGATCCTGGCATTCCTATCAAAGGCAATGCTCACATGAAGAATGGAAAAGTGGGTAATGATATTATTAGAGTATGACATCGAGTATGTAGAGCGGAAATCCATTAAAGGACAAGTTATTGCAGATCAACTAGCAGAAGCACCCATTTATTATGAGAACCCTCTTGTCTTGTGGAATTCCTGTGATGAATCCATTTTTAACCTCAATACCTGACTATTGAAACTATCTTCGATGGTTCATAAGCACACAATACTATGATTAGGAGTCGTGTCTTCTTCATCACCCCAATAAGGACTACATAATCAAGTCATACAAATTGGCATTTCCTTGCACCAACAACATAGGAACACGAGGCTTTGACTATAGGCCTCAATATAGTAGTGCAATGGAACATCATAGCTTCCTGGGTCCACGAAGACCTCGCTGATCACAACTGTGTGGCTCAATAATGAATATCGCATCATGATGACAAGCTTGCTCCATACAAGAAATTGGTGGAGACCTATGAATCCTTTCATTGACATAATATTTGAGTAGATTCCAAGAACCAACAACAGAGTAGTAGACGCCATGGTAACAATTGGGTCCTTATTAGACATCCCTCACAACGTACCAAAATATGAATTTCTAATTGAGTAGCTTCTCATTCCCACATTCGAGGTACTGAAATCAGAATATGTGTGTGTAATCGTTGGTCTTGGCGATCCTTGGTATCATGACATCTATACACATCTTCACATAGGAATCATACTTGCTGACCTACCATCAAACCTAAAATGAACCTTTATCAAAAAGGCATCCTAGATTTGTGATCATAGGTGATACCCTATACTATAGAAGCATAGAAGGTACCTTACTGCGCTGCCTAAATGTTGAGGAGGCATTAACCACTCTAACTAAGGTACACAATGGTATCCGTGGTCTCTATTTGAGTGGAAATGACCATCACAAGAAATCAAGTGAGATGGGTATTATTGGTCCATAATGGAGAGTAGCCATGATCATGCTAAAGGTGCTTACAATGTCAAGAACATGGGACCTCATCCATGCTCCAGCTCAAGAGCTTCACTTGATTGTCACACCATGTCCCTTTTCGCAATGGGGATTCAATCTCATTCAAAAAATCACACCCACCTCATCCAATGGCCACAAGTTCATCATCATTGCAACTGAGTACTTCACAAAGTGGGTAGAGGCCATACCCATGACGTATATCACTAGGAAGTAGATCTCAAAATTTATCCTGAACTATCTCATCCGTCAGTTAACAAACTCCATGCTCATTATCCTTATAATGACACCATTCAAGAACTAGGAGGTCTACAACCCAGCAAGAAATTCAAAATCCAACATTGCTTCTCCACCCCATATTATCCCAAAGGTAACAGGCTGCCAAAGCTACAAATAAAAAACCATCCTTAAAACTCTTAAGAAATAGTTAATGGCTTTGTGTCAGACTAGCATCTATAGCTTAATCCTACCCTCTAGGCTTACCAAATTAGCATCCACACACCCAATTCCAAGCACTAATTTCTTCTCCTTCGTGATATGGACTATAGTAATCCCCATCGAGATCAAGCTCCCATCCCTTAGAATATCATTGTAGAACCTCACATCATGAGGACCAAGGTGTACTAAATGTTGGAGCTACTGACGATAGACGACAGATGCTTTAAATCATTTGCAAGTCTATCAAAATAGACTCAAATGAAGCTACAACAAGAAAATCATAGACTTCAAGTCAGAGAATCAGTCTTAAAGAAAATCAAGAATGTCCCAAACCCAAGCAGAAAGGTGTTCTAACCCACTGGTTAGGCCTTCATCATAACAAATGTTGGCCTAATCGTAGGCACATCAACTATCAACATCCAAAGGGAACCCCACAGAGCCATGAATAGTCTCTATCCAAAAAAGTTTTATTCCTAAATCCTTCAAGGTATAGAACCAAAATCCAAAAATTAGAAAAATCCTAAAAAATGGTTACTTCGGCAAAAACCTAGCAAACAAGTGTCTTGATAACAACAAAAAAATCAAAAAATAAAAAATCAAAAAAAATTAGAAAAAGGATCAAAAAAATCATCCTCTAGTGAAAACCACTTTGGTGGCACTTTGGGCAAGTACCTCGGTGAAAACCTAGCAAATAGGTGCCTTGCATAAATAAGCACTTTTCATCCACCAGGATCTTTACGGCTTGCTTTGCATCATCCATCCATCTCGCTTCCACCATCCATCACATTCAGGTCTTCACCCATCACTCATCCACTTGCATCTGCACCATAGCTTGGTCTCATTTTCGTATCATGATCCCTCCTAGTACTACTCAGCCCATCCTCAAGTTCAGTTTGTCCTACCTTTATCGGGGTAGTCTATGGTATTACACTAGGGGCATTTTCTCATTGGATCGGATTCATGTATATTATTAAAGTCCTCAAATGAGAAAATCCAAAAACATCAAAAAATCAAAAAATCCAAAAACATTCTCAAATCAGAAAATCTAAAAACATCCTCAAATCAAAAAATTCAAAAACATCAAAACATATCAAAATCCAAAAATAGGTAAAAAAGTTGGTCAAAAAATCAAAAATAGAGTCCTCTTGTTGAACTACATCATCTCTGAGCTTGAACGTAGGCAAGGTTGATCTTTGATCATCCCCCGAGACATTTAGGTCAGTCCTATAAGAGTCTATTATAATAAACTGGTATCTCATCATGTATATCGTCATCTGTAAATCAGTCAAGTTGTCAGTCAAACTACTTGGTCTCTACATATGTAACATAGGTAAGGCTCATCTATTAACCAACCCTCGAGACCCCTATGATAGGTCTTTATGTTAGTATCTTAGTCAAAATCTCAAAAAATCCCAAAAACATTGAAAAATAAAAAATAAAAACATTTATAAAACCTCAAAAAAAAACCAAAAACAGCCTCAAAACATTGCAAAACATCCAAAACATCCAAATATTTGAAAAAATTCATCTGCCTCATCTCTCTTGCACCTGCAATAATCACCATCCATAATAAACTAATTTCCAACCTCAATCTTTGACAAAATAATCAGAAACAAGTCTAGTAGATTAAAAGTGAAAACTCAAAAAAACGTCAGGTCTTAAGTCTAAGTTAGTGTGTAAGCAAATTGGTCACCTCTTTGTATTGGTAACACATCATCTGAATTGGTCCCATATCAATCATCCCTTAGAGCACTTTGGGTAAATGAAATGATGTGTCGCCATCCACTAACATGTCCTAGGATGAATCCTTCCTACAATGGGCATTATCTTTTGGAAATAAGTTTCGGTTATCACCCTTATAAAACACGTCCTCTTTCTATTAGTGGTATTGAAGAGCATTAGTTTGTTTGTTTACTTGGTCTTTATCTTTTGACTTATCTTATTTGCACTCATTCCAAGGACATCTCGATGATATCCCAAAACAGAGGATTTAGAGAAATAGGAATGGGGCAATGATCATTATCTTTTGTCTACTGTGCTTGTTGGATGTTCTTGTAATATAACCTCAGCAAATACTTGCTTTGTTAGGTATGTATGGAAGAGGTCTAGGGAAAATTGTTGACTATTACAGGGATAGGTTTACCTTTTCGTGTTTTGGTCCGAGGTGTCTAAAACTTCTGAAGTGCATCCTAGCAAGGTTTCCATATGTCAAGTGTGAACAAGAATACTCCTATCTGATTTTCAAGTCAAAGTCCATCACACTAAGTACCACACCATCCTGGTTTTCTATACCTTGATGCATCATACCACATGTGTTATCAAACATAAGAAAATTTTCCCCTTTTAAAATTACAATTCCTCAGCAAGTAATCATCATCATCATCATCATTTTCATTTGCATCATTGTGTGTCTTGTTGAAATGACTTCTTATTTTCTTACTAAATGCACTAACAAGGTACTATGACAATTGATCATCATCACCATCATCACCATCGATCCTGCATCCACAAATCATTAGCATATCACATTAATGTATCATTTAAGAAACATATGCATTACATTTTAATCATCATAAATATGTTATCATAAACATTCTTCATAAATAGGCGCATCCATTTCATTGCATCTTCACCCATTACATTGCATTATATCAATCAGTGCATAAATGTTCATAACCATTTCATATAAATCATCACATAAGCATCTACGGAAACATTTCATAATCATTTTTCACATAAAAAATAGGTGTATAAGCATTTAATTCATTAGGCATACATACTTGCATAACATAAATGACATCATATCATCAGATTACTTTCACATTACGCATTAGCATATCACTTTGCACTAACATATCATTGCATTACATACATCATCAATAATTACATTTAGGATAATAACATTTGCATTAAAACCATTTCATTTGCATCATATCACGACCATCGCATCATATTACATACATCCATAAATCATCTCATATATAGGAATATTCCACACATCATTACATACATCATTGATCATATCATTTTGTATATACCATCATTTCACATATTGCATTAGCATAAAATAAATCATCGTATAGTTAACATTTTTTCACATCATATCATAGGTGAACATAATACAGATCTGTTAGTCATAATCATTGCATAAACATCATTAGAAATAAATGCATCCATAGGACATCATTGCAAAGCATATAGAAATAAATCATCCATGCATAAAGGAGTATATAGTACATTGCATCAAAATTGGCTCATATATATCATCAATATGTCACTGTCATAGTACAAAAATAAATTGGATCACTATACATATATGTCAATCGGTACAAAAGTCTAGAGCTATAAAAATGACCCATAAGGCACAAAAAGCACATCATAATATCAAGATCAAGCCTAATTTATGTGAATGCTTCCCTCGCCCCTATCACCGTGACCCTCTGGTGGTCTCTAGCTAGCCTGCTTTGAGTACTCAGGGACGCAATCTACTCTAGGTATGGTGTCATAGTAGGCCTGACGGTAGTACTCTATCTCTCGAATAGCATCCCTATAAGATCATATCGACATTGTACCCTGGGAGGAGGAGGCTGTCATACTCTCTATTTGCTACCTACAGCCTAGCTCTGTGGATGCCTGTAGCTCTGCAGCCTATCTCTGCTGCACAGCTTGATCCTTCTCTGCTCTGAGCTGCTCTCTCTCAGCCCTCGCCTGGTCTCTCTCCACTATTAGTGCTTGAACCTAGGCCTGTAGCTATGTAATCAGTGCATCCTAACCGTCTGCCTATCCCTGTGGCTATACCCATGGATGCACATGAACCTAATCCTCACCCTCAGCTTGTGGTGGTGGGATTGGTAGCTCCTACTACTGATCCTGCATAAGGACATTTCCCTAACCTAGTGGAACTAGGGGCACACTTGGTGGATCCTATCAAATCTTGACCCTCAATCCTCACCCTCGTCCTCTACCTCTGACTCTACGCACCTCTGGATCCTTGCCTAGAATAATCAACTGAAGAGGAGGTATCAACCAGTCTTTATAGGCCTGAGTGGTCCCTAGATCTGCCAAGCCCTGATCATAAGCCCATGGTCAGGCTACCAACTTCCTGAAGCTATCAACTGCCTCAAAAGTAGGAATACCGTGCCCCCATGTTATCTGTGTCATGTTGCATGCAAAGACGGCTACATAACCGTCATCGGGTCGATCTTGTGGCTCTCCAAACTGACATTGTACATGCCCAGGAAGGTATCGCTTGATCATCATGTGCTCTTGCCCCTGCATATATCCATCCTGGTGGTAGTAAAAGAGTTGGGTACCATCATCAGCCCATCTGGGCCAACCAAGGTATGGACACCAAGTAAAGGCAAGCATCTTGTCTAGGACCCACCTCCAATAGGGGATCCCATGCTCGCCAGTGTGTGTGAAGGACACATCGCCTCTATATCGTACCACTAGGGAATCCTCTACCCCCATTGGAACTGGAATGACCCGTGGACATAGTACAAAAATGTACTCCCATGCCCAAACATGAAGAAGTGTCACTCCATCCCCCAACACTCTACCATCCATATAAACATACTCATGTAAGTCCATGTAGACTGAGGTTAGAAGGATAGGCCCCCATGCAAAGTGAACTGGCCTGTCCCGGACCATCTGCTCCAAGTAATAACCCCAGCCAGGACTGAAGTATTGCCCTCATCTATCTAGGCCAACTAACCCTGAAATGATGGCTGCAACCACCTAGTGGAAGGGAAGTGCAATGACCATGTATCTCTCCAACTCAATCTATCCCTCATAGTAGATAATGTCACGTGTGGCGAGGACTCTACTATAGCACTCACGTCCTTCATCCATATCATATATCACTCATCACCCGTGAATAAGCAATTGTAGGATGCACCAATAGTCCTCCAAGGTGACGGTGGCCTCACCAGTAGGGAGATGAAATGATGATGTCTCGCTATGCCACCTCTTGGCTAGCATGAATAGCATCCATAGGTGTGTGCACACAGGCACTATATACACAATGTGCCATAATCCTGTGACTCTTAGTCAATCCTAGTCTCTATCACTCAGGTCCCATAGGATGCTAGCTGAATCCCATGACTGGTGCTCCCGAGAGTAGAGCTCCCTCAGCCCATCTTGCATCAAGGAAAGTCACTGTGTTAAATTTTTTTGAAAAATTCCTGGTGAAACACTCTAGGCTCATCTCTAGCAATGCAGTTTGTGAAAGTGTTGCAGTTTGATTTTACTCAAACTTTGATGCTCAAGCCCAAAAAGAGCAAAAATGCGTCGCCGCGGTGCACTTTAACCCCCAGCATTGCAGTTTGCATGAAAAGGACACCGTCGTGGTGCACTTTTCCCAAATCAGCCCATCGAGCCTGAGACCAGCGTCAGAGTTTCTAAACTCCTAACTGCACCACTGCAGTGCTAAATAGCACCACTACAGTACAAAATGGCCTGGCACGACATAGTTTAAATGTTGAGTGGTGCTATATAGCATCGCTAGAGGCAAGCTCTTCTTTTGAAGTGGTAATTAATGCATTAAATGAAAACACGAGGCTTCAGTAAGGGTCACATACTGGTGCCCTGATGCCAGGTGGCTACTGGTAGGTCCGAACTCAGTCTGGAATGTGTAGAGGAAGCTGTCATTGTGCCATATTGCCAAAGGGTCAGAGCTTGAATCTCAAAGTTTGCTAGTGGAGGTATGTGAAAATGACTTGAAAGTGACCCCTTGGGTCCCTTTTAAGCCTAAAAATTAGGGGTTTTTAGACCTAAATAGCTATCCTGCTAGGGTTTTGGACCCCTGAACCTATTTTTGTCCATTAGAGGCTTGTTTTTCATCATTTTATTGCATTTAGACATGTTTGTAGCCTCCCGAACCCCTTTAGGACTTGTTAGGTACTTTGTCATCTTTTTTCACAAGATCAACCAAAAAATTAAAATTTTTGTCCTATCTCTCAAGGGGCCATTATAATGGCATTTTTTCTCCCGCCATGCAGTAGTGGGGCAAGTTTTTAAATATCAAAATTTTTTGGCTTTGATTGAGATTGTTATTCTTTGAACCAACGCAATGAGTGCATTACTTCAAAGAGGGGCAAAATTTAGACACGTAAAATATATTGATTGACATTGTGCATCTGATCCTGACATACTAACATCATTTCTTCCTGAATCATCCCTCAATCTAACCATTTAATCAAATCTCCCTATCTGATTAAATTCATCAATTTTCATCCCTTAATTGAATAAATCATTTTATCTAATTAATTCATTTCCTTCTGTTAATTAAATCAATCCATTTGATCTAATTGTCCCTATTTAATTAAATAATCAATTTATTTGATTAAATATCTAAGGTCGATTCATTAAATTAAATAAATTAAAACATTATTTGATTTAATCTAACATCATTCCTTTTAATTAAATAAATTAAAATCTTTATTTAATTAGCCTCTTGTCACATTCCTCTCTTATTTGATTTAAATGAATCTATAAATCTAAGTCAAAAAGGTCACATCAGCTAATCTCCTGTTAAATTAATTTAACCTCATCTCATGTCATCCTCTAGATAATGCAAGTTGCACATAAAAATAGATTTAGTTCATTTATTAAATCTCTATTTTCCTCACATGGCATCCTTTGGAATATTCTCTCAATTTGAATTCAAAAATTCCAAGTCAACATGTACATCCAACAATGCAATACATTCATCTTACATGTCCTTTTCCTTGAGCCAAGTGGCATTTATTGCATTTTCCTTTTCCTCTTACATGTCATTTCAACAAATTTGAATTTCAAATATTGGCATTTATTGGCACAAACCCCAAATCTTGTACATACATCATCCACTCATAGCTTGACAAGTGGCATCATCTCATTGGATGAATGTTAGTCCCACATTGCTCAAATTTGGACTCTCATCCATCTTGAAATCCTATAAATAAAATTCTCATATCCTTATTTCATCATCCACAATCCAAGCAAAGTTACCATGCTAAAATATTTAGCCATTTCCATCCATCATTGAATTCTTAGCTAGGCTTTTTGCAGATTTGGCTTGGAGTTCTCATCTTTCATCAAAGTGGAACAATATCATCTTCAACAAATCAAGATTTCATGATAGGAATTGGGAAAGGGCCAATTTTCACATCAAATTGGCACCAATTCCCCCATGGGATCATGAGTTTCCACATCTAATTAGGATTTAATCTTTGTTTTATCTATTTCATTGTGTTCTTTGTTATTTTCATTCCTAGTTTGAAGTTGTAAATGGATTTCATGGGGAATCCTTGTTTAGACTTGCAATATCTAACTTGAGGTGTTTATTCTCTTTGTTTTGCAAGTACCTAGGTTGGGGTTCACACAAGTTGTATCTTTTCAAATTTTTAAGAAAATATTGAAGAAACTACTAATTTCTTGTTCATTGATCTCATATCCCTAGGCTAGAATCCACACTATCCTTGGTTCTACTACTTCCATTATACACTCATCTATTGATACTAGGAAAGTGATATTGTATATAAAATGGTCATGTCTGTTAGAATTAAATTAAATATTTATTATTTAATTAATTTTCTAAGTCTCTACATGATTAAATTTAATTAATTTAATTATATTGTTCATTCATCTTATTCTTCTTCCATAATTAAATAAATTTATTTTATTTATTTTCATATGTCCACTTAATTAATTAAATAAATACATTCTATTTATTTAAATTAATTATCATTTGTTTGAATTTAAATTAAATCTTTGATTTAATTAAATTTAAATGTATCATTTTCTTCTATTTTTAATTCTTCTTCTAATTAATTAAATGTTTCATTTAATTAATTTCATAAAAGTGATTTAATTAAATAAATCTTATTTAATTAAAAATATCTTATACTTTCTTTCTAAATCAAAATTAGGTATTTTAACCTAATTGTGCAATCTTCTCATATCATAATTAAATATTTTATTTAAATATGAGATATTTGCTTTTTTCAATAAAACATGATTAAAGCTCTTTTCCCACCACAAGCTTTCTTACGCTTTTAAAAGATTAATTAAATATTTTATTTAATTAAGAAAAGTTGAATGTCCACAAATAAATAATTGATTTTTGAATTAATTATTTATCGGCTTTAAATCTTTCTTTTATTTCTTTTAAAGAAAGATGATTTCTTATCTTCTCTTCTTTTTCCTCTTTCATAATAAAATAGAAAAATCTGTTTTTAGGTTTCTTCTATTTTCTCTTCAGTTTCATCTTTTTTCAACCGTTCGATCTGCCAGGAATTATCACAACTGTCAATCGAGACAGCCAATCAAAATCAATCGAAAAACTCTATAAATACCTGTGTGAATCCAAGCATTGGTAATAGGCAATTAAGTAGAGTTCATGCACTTAGTTCATTTAGCATTTTAATCTCATAGCATCATGTTTATTTCAAGTTTCTTAGTTCAAATCATCATCATAGCTTAATCTTGCATCTACATCATAGCAAAATCTCGTTCTTTAGGAAGACAGTTTGTTGAGCCTAGCCTACAATCTGAGAACACAAAGCTGGAATCAATAAAAACACTAAAGATAGAGGACAATAGGACGACAATGGAAGCAGAATTGATTTTGCACTTCTTTACTCCTTTTATATTCTATTTTATTATAATGTCCTATTGGTGTGTTTGAACAGTTATTTTTAATTCATTTACACATCTATTTTTCATACACACATTAAATGGCACCCACCGTGGGGCCTATGCCCCTATTTTAGACTTCTTTCTTGTAGGTTTTCTTGCAGGTTTTCCTCACAGGTTTTCTGGCATTCGACAGCGCATCGGGAAGATTCAATTTTTTTTTATTTTTGCAGGTATTTCGGCGCATCTGAAGATTGTTTCGGCACATCTGGTCATTTCTGCGGCGCATTCGGGAAACAGAGTAGCGCATCCGTCACTTTCTGCAGCGCATATAGGGGTTTAGTTAGCACATATAGGACTTTCTTTAGCACATTTAAACTTGTTTCAGAAAATCTAAAAAAAATTCTTTGCATTTAGAATAGCGCATATAGGTTCTATTTTTGCGCATCTGGGTAACAGAGCGACGCATTTGTATTCTATTTTAGTGCATTTGGGTAACAGAGTTGCGCATCTAGTCTCTGATTCTGCACATCTGGGGGATAGAGTTTCACATCTGAATTGTAACCGAGATTCTGAGTCTGATGCCTTCCGCAGACAGAATTTCTTTCATTTTTCTTGCTGGGTTTTAAAAAGAATCAATCTAGGGTAGCCACCACACCTTTATCATGCAGTTGAAACGAACCCCATGTCTGTTGTGAAGCAAAATCTTCACTTAGAATAAATCACTTTTGATTTTGGTGCATTTAAAATGAACTTGTCTACTCTTCTTGACTATGCTTGAAAGTGGTAGGTGATTATGCTCTCACCCTGTGTAAACTAGGTGATCAGAAAACCAGACCCACTTTTCCCTGTGTAACCCTGATTTGATAATCGAAGTATCCTCTCCCCTTATGCACTTGTGCAATCCTGGGTGCAAGAGAAATGGTTATTGACTCTAGAAATTGGGCCTGCCTTAAGGGAAAAATTACTCACCTTAAGGGACGACTCAAACCGGCAATGAAGCTAAGGCCAAGCTACCCCCGACCGGTATATAAATGTAAATCTTAAGGGAAAACCTAAGGTTGCTTGTGCGAATGTGTCATACGAATGGAGTTGTACTCCCTTAAACCCTGTTGAGCTTAACCTCTTCAGGCTGGAGTGCCACCTTAATGGTGATTAATCTCTTGCCCCATGTATGGCCACTCGAACGGGGGTCCCAAACTAAATACCATTGTTTAGAAAGCTAAAAACCTTCTATCTACTAGTCCAGCACCGGTCGGTGTGAAGCCTTCCACACTTTTGCAGAGTCAGTAGTGAAATTTGATCCAGCCATCATGGGAGGTTTCATGGGGGTTGGATGCTTGCTTGGCCTGAGAAGAGGAGTGCACTATAAAGGGGGAGCAGTGCAACCAAGCTTAGTTCTGCGCTCTTGATATGCGGTTGGGGAAACCCATTGGAGTCCCTGGCGGATATTGTCACAGCCTAACCTAGGTTGTGCTTGTCTTATTACGTGCTTGGTTACAAATCAACTTAAATTAGATTGTTTGCTGTGCTTTCAAAACATTAATTCAGATAAAGGATCATCCAAAACCAACATGAAAATTTCGGAAATGGTCAAAAGCTGTCTCTAGAAAGCGTTTTGTCTAGGAAAAGATTGCAGCATTTAAACTACGATTACGGCGTATCTATGTTACGTTTTGGTGCATTGGGAGTATTACTAACATGCATATGTGCTCACGTTTTACTGCTCGAGGTATTGGCCGGAGTGCGACTGACTTCTTTTGCGGTGCATTTACCTTTTACGCAATGCATTTAGGAAACAAAATAGTGCTTTTAGGTTTCTATCACAGACCCGAATTTCTGAGATTTTACTCCCATGTTGAGAAAGTGGAAATCAACCAAGTTCACCAAGAAATCGGTTTTCAATAGGATCAAGAAGCCCAAAACAAACTTAAGTTACAAAAAGACTTTAGATCGCAGAGAATTTCTGTATAAGAGTTGAGACATCTTGCTCCATTATAGCACATTCCTCCATAGATACCAAGACTACATTAGGGGATTCACTGACGATTATGCTATAGAACCTTTGGCTACCCAAACTTATTATCAAAGATTAGCATTGTCTCAATGTCGCAATCTTAATCAACCTCTTGAGTTTGAGAATATACCACAACCTTCAATTGAATATTCAACGCATCCTAATCAAATCCTTCAGTGACCTTTGATCATATCCAAGGATTTCTTACATATGCCTATTTTTACAGGATCTCAACACAACAAGCTAGGAGAAACATCTCAACAAGAAACTTCCACACACAACATTCAAGAAGAAGGTGAACGTGATAGTCCTCTTTTTAGTGTGTCACAATCCCCCTTTTAGTGACAACAATATTGCTGATAGAGAGGAAAATTCATTACTTAAAAACAAAAACCTGAACAAAACTCCCATAGATAGTGATGATGAGCAAGAAGAAGAACTTCAACTTAAAGAGGCGGAACAGAATCCCAAGTTTCTTAAAATCCTTGAACAAATTATACAACGTGACAAAGAGAAGTACTTTCTTTTCTTAGCAGATCAAGGAGCTAAATTGCCTAAAGACTTTGATACTGAGAAATTAAAAACCACAGAAGAAGAGCCATCCCTATCTAAATTTTCCTACTTAGAAAAAGAGTTTAGAGAAATGCAGGGAACACTCAAAGAATTACGAGGAGGAACCACAACCAAGAAATACACTTTGGATGACATATGTCCTTATCCTTTTGATAGAAGTCTCAACATGATTTCATTTCCTAAACACTATGAAATTCCCAAATTTGATCGTTATAATGGGAAATCAGACCCAGTTGACCATGTTAGAGACTTTCAAAACATGACATTGGAATTTTCCCACGAGGATACATATTTATTGCGATTATTTCCTCGAAGCCTTGGAGTCAACTCTATGGAATGGTTATCTAAGATTACACATTCTGTTCGAAGATTTGAGGAATTGATCAATTTGTTCATAACACAATACGCCTACAACATCCAACACCAGATCACCATGATTGATCTTTGCAAAGTTGCGTAGAAACCTAGGGAATCTTTCACTACCTTTCTTCAAAGATGGAGGAGAATGTTCACTAGGTACCCCCGTCATGTCCCTGAAAAGGAGAAAATGGTTACTTTCATCAATAGCCTCAACTCAGAAATGAGCTATCATTTAAATCTACACTGTCCACCTTCCTTTGAGAAATTGTTTGAGGATGCCATCACCATCGAAAGTGTTTTGGTCAAAAGAGGGACAATAAAACTTGATAGGGACAACCCTAGCTCATCTAACCATTACAACAATCAAGACAAGTCAAAATTTTGGACCCGCAACAAGAACGTTGTAAACGATGGTGTTGTAGATGCAAATCATATCACGACTAGGCCATTTGTCCTGAGCACTCCTCGTAACAATAATTACAACAATTTCAATTCAGTCGCGAATCTAGGAAACAATCATCCCCCTTCAACGAACAACAATTAGGGGACTGCCAACAACCAAAACTACCGGGGAAACAACAACACTTTAGGGAATACCTCAAACACGAAACCACAACGCTTTCCATTCTTCTCCAATAGAACTTTCACTCCACTAGGACAATCCTTAGAATCTGCTTTCAAAGAGGTTATGGAAAAGAATGTCCTTATGTTACCACCACAACGCAATTATGAACCTAGTGTAAAACCTCCATCATGGAATGAGGCCTATTTTTGTGACTACCATAGGTGTAGAGGTCATCATACAAATAATTGTCAAGGTTTGAAACATGCTATTCAAGATCTAATTGACAAGAGCATTATCACAGTAGAAGGACAACAGAAATCCAATGAAGATCACCAAGCATTTTGAAATCCTCTACCAAATTATCAAAAGGGAGAGTTTTCTGACAAAAATGTGAACCAAATTGATGACAATGTAATCCATCACCTCTATACGGACGATGAGCGAGTCAACGTTATAAAAATCAAAGAGAAAGTGGACAATGGACAAGTGAATGTCACAACAAGAGCACAAGCTAAAGTTGTCTTGAAGGGTACCTCTTCAAAATCCACTGAGACCTTCCCTCAACATCAATATGACTTAGTTAACCAACTTCAAAAAACTCCGGCTCAAATCTCCATTTTAGAACTCCTAAAGATTTCCCCTGCACACAAGGAAATTTTAGAAAAAGCCCTTTTTGAGACGACTGTATCCACAGATTTGGATGTGAACAGATTTCAAGCCATGGTAGGACATTTGTCCTCACCCACATGCCTTTCATTCTCAGACAAAGATGATGTTTCCCTGACTCATCCCCACAATTCATCATTATACTTAGAGGTCATGATCCATAAATTCCATGTTAAACGTGTTCTAATAGATGGAGGGGCTGGTCTAAATATATGTACCTTGAAGGTGGTTCAAGCATTAGGATTTGCCGAAGACTCCATTGATCCTAGAAGGAAGATTACCATTAAAGCCTATGATGATGAGGAAAGAATGTCTAAAGGTCTAATCATGCTACCAATCAGAGTGGGACCTGTTATCAAAAATACCTTTTGTCAAGTTTTAGATCGAGATCTTGCATACAACATCTTGTTGGGTCATCCTTGGATCCATGAAATGCAAGCTGTTCCATCCACTTACCATCAATGTCTTAAGTTTCCATATGACAGACAGGAAATCACTATACCAACTGATAATTCAAACACCCAAACTTGTGCTAATGTCAAAGCTCATCAGGATACTTTGGTTCCAAATAATCGAGAAGCACTTGCTAATACTTCTCCTAAGCATGATACACAAATCAGTCAATTAACCAAAAACTTTGACAAGAAACTGCAATTCAAGGAAAGTGGAGTTGGGGAATATTCCCTTTGTCTTGGTAATCTACCTACATCTCCTCGATCACATGGAAAACCTTCTATTACACCACAACAGATATCAGTAACATCAACATCGGCACAAGTACAAACAGAGCCCACTACCAAGTTCAATGGACAATTTATCAAAGAAAAGTTTCCCATGGGAGATCCTGAGGATACAGCAATTCTGGATTGGCTCTATAAGGATGAAGAGGAAATAGTTCTAAATGTCACCTTACCAACAGATCAATATGGGAAAGGATATTCCATCATGCAAAAGATGGGATATGACAATGGTCCTCTTGGAAAAAGAAAAGAAGGCATAGTTGAGCCTATCCATCTCCCAAGGGCTTGCTACATATGATAAAACTAGAATAGGCTATGATGCTACCCAATCTAAACAATCACAAGGTAATGTTTTTACACTACAAGAAGGTTCCGACAAGAAAGAGACATGTTTGGCATCAATCCTGAATTGCATAGAAAATAACTCTGACACAGATTCTGCTGAATATGAATGGGATACCATCCACAATAATGAATTTTGGAGGGACAAAGAGGTAGATGTCATACACAAGTTTATGCTCGCTTTAATCAAAGGAGAAGGTTTAGGGTCCCAACCACAAGAATCTGAACCACAAAGCAACTATGAGTCTAGTGATACTGAGTCAGATTTTAACGAACAAGACTATCAGGAGAATAGTACCATCCTTGACCTACCTCATACCTCGGATCCTACCGATAACTCTGTCTTGACCCTAAACATCGCCGATTTCACACGACCAGATGACGTGCTACCATTAATCCATCCTGATCTCATTGACTGGGATCTAACCGAACCTATTGACATACCTATTTTTTCAAATGACGAAGCTATCATAAATTTCCTTTCCGTAGACAATGTAAATAATGCTTCCACTAGCAATTTTCAGTATGAAGTCTTTAACCAGGAGAGTGTCAAGTCTCCTAGCTGCAAAAATAAAAATAAAGAAAAATGATCTAGTGGTGAAAACCAGAATCTGGCAGTACTAGATCAAGCAAAAGATAAAATAAAGAGCGTATCAGATGGTGAAAACCTTTTTGAGGCACCACCTGATGGGACTCTTGACACTCTCCCGGAGTACTATCATGAGCGATCATCCATATTGGTTGAGCCTACAAAGGAAATCAATATTGCAACTACAGATAATCCAAGGATTCTACAGGTAGCTGAATCAATGACAGATAAAGAAATTCCAGAGTACATGAAATTTCTCAAGGAAAATCAAGTCAATTTTGCACTTGGTCATGTCTTGGGGTTATGCAGGGTCTGATCCACGATCTCATAATGCATCATTTGTCTATCAAACTAGGAGCTAAGCCGATTGAAACAAAAACTTCGAGAAAGATGAATCCTCATGTAGCACTCTTGGTTAAGGAAGAACTCAAGAAGCTCCTAGATGTGGGTTTATAAAGATCAATTGCACATGCGAATGGATCTCCAATATTGTACCGGTATGAAACTGAACAAGCGTGTAGAGTATGCGATTTGAGAGATCTTAACAAAGCTTGCCGGGATGACTTTCGCTTCAAGTATTGACACTATAGTTTGATTTATTTGGTCTTGCCATGTACTCATTAATGGATGGTTTCTCTTGGATTTCCAACCAAATCAAGATTGCACGAGACCAAGAGAAAGCTGACTTTCACTTCAGAGTGGGAACATCTTGTTGGAATGTCATGCCTTTACCGACTTAAAAAGAATCAGGGCTACTTATCAAAGAGCTATGACTCTGATCTTCCATGACATGATGCACACATTCGGAGGGTATGTAAAACATATTGGAAAAATAACACACGGAGAAGGACACTTGGAATCTTGTCAAAGTATTTGCAGTTGGAGAAATTCGAAGTTAGCCTAAACCCTACAAGAAATGTGTTTTAGGGTCACATCGAGAAACTATTAGGGATATATTGTTTGAGAAAAGAGTGAATTGAAGTAGATCACCCATAAAGTTGGCGCAATCATGAGATGCCTCCCCGAAGACATGTCCGGTCGATTAAAGGTCCATTGCAAAGGTGTGAAGATTCATTGCACAATTGAAACGACAAAAGTCTACCATTCACATCTCCTACATAAGAATGTTCCTTTTAGATGGGATGACAAATGTGAAATGGCATTTCAACAAATCAAGCAGTACCTGATGAATCCACCAGTTCTTGTACCACCAAATCCAGACAAACCATTGATTTTGTATATTGCTGCAACCGAGACATCTTTGGGAGCATTATTAGTGCAAGAAGACCATGAAGGGAAAGAACGTGTAATCTATTACATTAGCAAAACACTGACAAGTCATGAGCTTAATTACACTTTCATTGAGAAGGCTTGTTTAGCAGTCGTCTTTGCTTCACAAAAATTCTGACATTACATGCTAACTCATACAATTAATCTTGTTTCAAAAATTGATCCACTCAAGTATCTACTAAGCAAAGCATCACTAACAGGGAGGTTAGCAAAATGGGTCATGATTTTGAGTGAGTTCAACATCCACTATGTTGATCGCAAAGCAATCAAAGGACAAGTTATTGCGGATCAACTAGCAGACACTCCTCTCCTAACGGAGCACCCCTCACACATTGAGTTTCTAGATGCTGATGTTTTCACAGCAGACTCTAAGCAGCTATGGTCCTTATACTTCGATGGTTCTTTTACTCAACATGGATCGGGGGCAGGCATTCTCTTCGTCACCCCTCAAGGACATACCATTCCTCGGTCATATAGGCTAATGTTTCCATGCACCAATAACATAGCCAAATACGAAGCACTAATCACTGGACTGAAAACAGCATTGGAATGGAGGATTATCGAGCTACAAGTTTATGGTGACTCACAACTAGTTATTGATCAAATCAATGATAATTATCAAACCAAAGATGACAAGTTGTTGCCATACAAGAAGATGATTCATGACTTCAAAAAGTACTTTGTGGGCATTCAGTTCACACAAATTCCAAGGATTGACAACAAAGCGGTTGACGCTATGGCTACGTTCGCCTCATTGATACAACTCCCAGAAAAACAGACTCGCTATGAATTTCTCGTAGAACAATTATTTACACCTGCCTATGACACACCTGAAAGCCAAATTATCTGCCACCTAGTAGGATCTGATTCACCCTGGTATGGTCAGATTTATGCATACCTAAAAGATGATATTTTGCCACCTGACTTATCCCGCAACCAAAAACGTAACTTTATCCAACAATCCTCTTGATATACCCTTATAGCTGATACCCTTTATCGCCATGGTCTTGATG